>VDFB02083269.1:0-10346 GCA_007258455.2 Sequoia sempervirens
GTGGAACCTATCAACGGTCTAGTTTCGAAGGAGAAATAATAGATGATGGAGATGAAAGGAATCAGGATGTTGTCCCTTTGACCAAAGACAACATGCCATGTATGTGGAGAGAATCCTTTGACCAATTGGAAACATGCCAAATGTATGGGATTCCCAAGTGTGTGAAACAAAGACCCATGTGCTCCAAATTTGTTGGAAGTGTGGGGGAATAAAGCCATGTGCCTTTTCTCATTGGTGGAAGTGTGTAAGTGTTGGAAAAAGTTCCTCAAACATTATAGACTGAAACCTCCTTTAGAGCAATGTCAGTGTGACATTCTGATTGTCTGGCCGACTAGCAGTTTATTTTATCCAATTCTGAACAGGTCGCTGTGACCCTAAAGAAGTCTTGCCGAAAGGTTTATTGTGGAGTCTATCACTATAGCAAGGTGTGTTCATTGTGACCTCATAGCGCTCGAGAGAGCCTTGGCTGAAAGGCCATTCATTCATTTATCGGCGTAACTCTTAGCGACTGTGATCTTCAGTGAAGCTTATGGTTCTCACTAAGATGTCTTAGCGAAGTGTTGTTCTCTTGCCGATAGCATATGAATTGATGTCTTCAAGGTAACTTGTTATGACTCGGTGAGAAGTCACCATGAAATCAAATGTCATGCCGACTGTGTTTTATCGGAGAGACTTAGCCGAAGGAGGAGACTTCGGTAAGATGTCCTACCAAAGTGGAAATTTCTTAGTGACTAAGACTTAAGTTGGAATCTTTGGTATATCTTAATGAACTCAGAGAAAGGCATTAGCGATAGAAGAAAACTATGTTGATAGGGACTACTTGGGAGTTATCGATATAACTCTTAGACTTCGTTATGAGAACTAAGCGATAAGCATTTGTCTTGCTAATAGCCGATGGCTATCGAGGTAACTCTTGGCAACGGTCTGTCTTCGGTGAAACATATATAAATCGGTAAGTTCTCTGAGTGATGGACAAATGTTTTAGCGACAGGTGAATACTTTGGAGTAGCATATGAATATCACTATGAACTCTTGGCGATAGGAGTAAGTCTTGCCGACTTCTGTTGGGTGCTTGGTAGATATGGGAACTTCGGTGTAACCTTAGTGTTTTTCCATGACCTTCTGGTGAAAGGGATGAGTCAGAATGACTACGTGATGACTCAGTATATCTGTTGGAGCTCGATGTAATATCTTGGAAATTACAGAGGCTCTTGGCGACATCGGTAAGAGGTCAATGTGGCATCGGCGAGACACTGTTAGTGTCTCACTGAGATGCCAATGCAATACGAATTCTGTTGACCGTGTATGACTTCTAATGAGGCATCACGTGGATGAATCAGAAGAGCCGAATTGGAACCGTTGGGAGTCTGTTCATTGTGACGGTTCTGAGAGGCAGCTCGACAGTCAGGGAATGTCATGGATATGGTTGGAAGTTGTAGATGCTTAAGGGTTGGAATTTGTTGGATAGTAGTCCGATCTACAGTGAAGTGTGAAATTCAAACTATATCAGTGAAGGTTTAAAGATCTGTAAAGGTTGTAACCTGAAGTTTTCTATTCAAAGAATGTACATGATGAATGCTGCTGTATAATGACACCAGAAAGATAAGTCTGAAATTGTATGTAATTTTTTGATTACTGTAATACAAAGTGATTTCTCTTGGTGTGGTGGGTTTTTCTCTCGTAAGGGTTTTCCCACGTATATCTGGTGTTCATGTATGTTTGTCTAAATACTCTGTTTCTATAATCTGTCTCATAGTGCATCTCAATTTGACTGTAATTGAAAATTTAAAAGTACTTTTGCAAATTTTCCTGAGGTATTGACGTTAGGAAAATTGTTTTCCGCATCTAGTTTTCCTTACAAGTGGTATTAGAGCCTGGCCAGTTGTGTTATCCTTGGGGGTATATTGGGTTTTTTGTGTCAATACTGTTCAGTGGGAGTTTTGTAGAGACTGTTATTTCTATTTATAGATTAAGATGTCTAGTTCATCTGGGAAGATTGAAATAGAGAAATTCAATGGCAGTAACTTTGAATTATGGAAACTCAAGATGGAGGATCTCTTAGTAGATCAAGACCTTTGGCTTGCTATGTCTAGAACTAAACCTACAGGCATGAAGCAAGAAGAATGGGACCTTGCAGATAGGAAAGCGAAGGGGCTGATAAGGCTCTGTTTGGCAGACTCAGTTCTTCTCAATGTGCATGAAGAGAAGTCTACTTCTCTCTTGTGGAAGAGACTGGCATCTATTTATCAGGGGAAATCTTTGGTGAATAAGCTATTCCTGAGAAAGAAGCTTTACTCTTTGAGAATGCAGGAAGGAGGGTCTGTAGCTGATCATTTGAATGCATTCAACATGCTGCTCGCACAATTAACATATGTTGGTGTAAAGATTGAAGAAGAAGATCGTTGTATGCTTCTGTTATGTTCTTTGCCAGACTCATGGGATCATCTAGTGATGGCTATTGGGAGTACAACATCCAGTTTCAAAATGGAAGATATTGTTGGTTCTTTGCTGTCAGAAGAAATGAGAAGAAAATCTTCTGAGATGGCGAAGGAGGCTCTTCTTTGTCAAAAGGAAAGGAGTCAAAAGCGAAAGGAAAGAAGAAAGAGTTAAAAGAAGTCAAATCGAAATCAGTCAAATCAAAATGCGGAGGGAGATCAAAGTCTCCTGGAAAGAAGTCAAGGTGAAGTGTTGGAGCTGTGGGCAACTTTGGTCATGTCGAAAGGATTGTAAAGGAAAAGAAAGAAAGGATCTTGATAATGGTTCTTCTCATGATGATGGTGACACCTTCATTTATATAGCTACTCGAGGGCATCAGAATGATGTCCCCGAAGTTGATGATGCAGACATCATTCCACACATGACATCTGGAGAATGGTTTACAAAGTATATGAAAAGAATATGGTGGTGGGGGAAAGGTGTACTGGCCCGAGTGATTCAACCTTTACAAATTGTTGAGTGCGTGGAAGAATTCAATTCAATTCCTTTGATGGCGGAGAATAGAGGACAAACGTGTATGCATGGAATAAATTTGCTTTCGTGGTGGGCTGATATTCTCCAGTGGAGTACAAAGTCTTGTTCTCGGAAGTGGGTACAAGATGACTAGAAGTTGTTGTGGTGTTGGATAGAGGTGCTTGAATTGGTACCCTATACAAACTGGATGCACAAGTTGTTCATTGTAACAATGTCTCTTCAAAGTCACTGAAAGCTGCTCATGGAGGTAAAGAGGGAATTGTCCCTAATTATGTAAACTCTACAGAAGTAAAACTTCCTGTAGAAAATACTATGCTTTGGAACCATAGGTTAGGCCACATAGGAGAAAAATGTTTGTGCAGAAGAACAAAGCCTAGTTGAGGGCTTGAAGATTGTAATCAAGTAGATTACGTGAACCGCGTATATATGGAAAGCAACATCGTGTTTTATTTTATGATAGTCCTCATAAAACTTTTGGTTTGTTAGACTATATTCATTTGGATGTGTTTGGTCCAATAGATGTCCCTTCTTTGTCTAAATAAAGATACTATGTGTCGTTCATTGATGATTATTCAAGAAGAGCATTTATATATTTTTTGAAAAGTAAATCAAAAGTGTTGGTCGATTTAAGGTTTAAAATCTTGTTGAAAATCGGACTAGTAAAACAATAAAAGTAGCAGGAGTGATAATGGTGGTGAATTACATTCCCGATGAATTTGAAAGATATTGTAAAGACCAAGGAATCAAAAGACACAAGACTACACCTTATACTCCATAGCAGAATGGAGTTGCAGAAAGGTTCAATAGGACAGTGATGGAGAGAGCATGAAGTATGCTTAGTAGTGCTGGTTTGGAAGAGAAGTTCTGGGCTAAAGCTATTGCTATAGCATGTTAGTTAATTAATCAGTCTCCAAACTCTACTCTTGTTGATAAGACACCTTTGGAAGTGTGGTCTAGTAAGAATCCCTCTCTTAGACATATTAGAGTCTTTGGCTATGAGGCATATGCACATGTGTCAGATGTAAAAAGTTCTAAGTTGGACAACAAGGCTGTTAAGTGTATTTTTATTGGCTATAGTGCTAACATCAAAGGATACAAGCTTTGGAATCCTGTTACAGAGAAAGGTTGTATACAACAAAAGTGTAATCTTTCGTGAGCTAAAATTTTCCACCTTGGATCTGCAGTCAGAGACAAAGTCAGAAAACAATAAGGATGTAGGGATAATTCCTCCTACTCTAGAGAAAGAGGTGAAGATTCAAAGCATTACCTCGGTGAGGAGAGCTCAAAGCGGGTTGAAAGCTTTGAAAGATGAACCTCAGCCTCAGCCAATGAGGAGGTCAACCCGAGAAAGGAAACAACCAGATAGGTATGGGTTCTCATTAATTGATTCTACTTGTGCCTATACCTTGATTTCTAGCACTGATGAGCCTAGGACTGTAAAGGAGGCAATTAAAATGTCTGATTTAGATTCTTGGTTGGAAGCCATGAATGAAGAAATGGCATCATTAGATAAAATGAAGCCTAGAGTGGTGCCCACTTGCCTAAAAAAGTGGCTTGTGAAATTTGTAAATGGGTATATAAGAAAAAGATTAGTCTAGATGGCGGTGTAGAAAAATACAAAAGCACGATAGTTGCAAAGGGTTATTCCCAGGTAGATGGAATTGACTATGGGGAAATCTTTTCTCCTGTAGCAAAGCTGACATCCATTAGATTTCTATTGTCACTTGCAGCAGCTTATGACTTAGAAGTTGAATAGATGCATGTGAAGACAACATTTCTTCATGGTGATCTTGAAGAAGAAATTTATATGTCCCAGCCTAAGCACTTTGTTGAGAAAGGTAAAGAAAAACTGGTATGCAAATTAAAGAAGTCTCTGTATGGGTTAAAGCAGTCACCTAGAATGTGGTACCGGAAATTTGATACCTATGTATTATCTTTAGGCTTTGTGAGATCAAAATATGATCGCTGTGTATATTATAAAGCTGAAAGTGATCAAGTGCTTGTGATTACTCTTTATGTTGATGATATGTTGTTGTTCATATGGAAATTGCAAGTTAATGATTTACGATCTTAAGTCTTGGTTATGCACTAGGGTTAGTGAAGGATCTTAGTGCGGCAAAATTATATTTTAGGGATGGAGATAACCGGGGATAGGAAGAATAGAAAGCTTTGGCTTAGTCAGAGTAAGTATATAAAGACTGTTCTAGAGAGATTTTGTATGAATGATTGCAAACAGTTAGTTGTTCCAGTCATGCAGGGAATGAAACTATCTGTTGAGGACTGTCCAAAATCTCCTACTAAGATGGAGGACATGACTAGTGTGCCCTATGCTAGTGTTGTAGGCAGTCTCATGTATGCAATGGTCTGTACAAGACCAGACATTGCCCAAGTAGTGGGAGTACTTAGTCGATTTATGGCTAATCCAAGAAGAATACATTGGGATGCTGTGAAGAGGGTGTTTAGGTATTTGAAGGGAACTTCAGATTTTGCATTGTGTTACCATGGGAATTTGGTTGAATCACAAAGGACACTCAACATTCGTGGTTATGTAGACTTTGATTGGGCAGGGGACATTGACAACAGAAGATCCACCAGTGGATACATTTTCATGCTAAATGGTGGTGTAGTGAGCTAGATGAGCAAGCGGCAGGCTATAGTCGCTTTGTCCACTACAGAGCCTGAATACATGGCAACTACTCATGCTTGTAAAGAAGCAGTATGGTTGAAACGTTTATGTTCTAACATTGGTTTTGATGCAGGGGAAATAACAATTTTATGTGATAGTCAAAGTGCCATTTTTTTGGCAAAGAATCCAACTTTCCATGCCAGGACGAAACATATTGATGTATAGTACCACTTTGTACGAGATATGGTTGAGGATGGAAAGGTCAGTTTGGAAAAATTTGATACTTTGGAGAATGTTGCAGATGCATTGATGAAGCCAGTGAGCACAGACAAGTTCAGGTGGTGTGCCAGTTCAATGGGCCTTAGTACCCATGTTTTTTAGTAAAGTAATTTTTGTGAGCTCTGGAGGTGTCTGAATGATCTTCGTCAAGTGGGAGATTGTTGGAAAAAGTGCCTCAAACATTACAGATTGAAACCTCCTTTAGAGCAATGTCGGTGTGACATTTTGGTTGTCTAGCCGACTAGCAGTTTATTTTATCCAATTATGAATAGGTTGTTGTGACCCTGAAGAAGTCTTGCCAAAAGGTTTACTGTGGAGTCTATCGCTATAGCAAGGTGTGTTCGTTGTGACCTCATAGCGCTCGGGAGAGCCTTGGCTGAAAGGCCATTCATTCATTTATCGGCGTAACTCTTAGCAACTATGATCTTCAGTGAAGCTTATGGTTCTCACTAAGATGTCTCAGTGAAGTGTTGTTCTCTTGCTGACAGCATATGAATTGATGTCGTTGGGGTAAATTGTTATGACTCGGTGAGAAGTCACCGCGAAATCAAATGTCATGCCGACTATGTTTTATCGGAGAGACTTAGCCGAAGGAAGAGACTTCGATAAGATGTCCTACTGAAGTGGAAATTTCTTAGTGACTAAGACTTAAGTTGGAATCTTCGGTATATCTTAATGAACTTGGAGAAAGGTATTAGCGATAGAAGAAAACTATGCCGATAGGGACTACTCGGGACTTATCGATATAACTCTTAGACTTCGTTATGAGAACTGAGTGATAAGCATTTGTCTTGCCGATAGTCGATGGCTATCGGGGTAACTCTTGGCGACAGTCTGTCTTCGGTGAAACATATATAAATTGGTAAGTTCTCTGAGCGATGGGCAAATGTTTTGGTGGCAGGTGAATACTTCGGAGTAGCATATGAATATCGCTATGAACTCTTGGAGATAGGAGTAAGTCTTGCCGACTTCCGTTGGGTGCTCGATAGATATGGGAACTTCGGTGTAACCTTAGTGTTTCACCATGACCTTCTGGCGAAAGGGATGAGTCAGAACGACTACGTGATGACTCGGTATATCTGTTGGAGCTCGATGTAATATCTTGGCAATTACAGAGGCTCTTGGCGACATCGGTAAGAGGTCAATGTGGTATCGGCGAGACACTGTTAGTGTCTCACTGAGATGCCAATGCAATACGAATTCTGTTGACCGTGTATGACTTCTAATGTGGCATCACGTGGATGAATCAGAAGAGCCGAATTGGAACCATTGGGAGTCTGTTCGTTGTGATGGTTCTGAGAGGTAGCTCGACAGTCAGGGAACACCATGGATATGGTTGGAAGTTGTAGATGCTTAAGGGTTGGAATTTGTTGGATAGTAGTCCGATCTACAGTGAAGTGTGAAATTCAAACAGTATCAGTGAAGGTTTAAAGATCTGTAAAGGTTGTAACCTGAAGTTTTCTGTTCGAAGAATGTACATGATGAATGCTGCTGTATAATGACACCAGAAAGATAAGTCTGAAATTGTATGTAATTTTTTGATTACTGTAATACAAAGTGATTTCTCTTGGTGTGGTGGGTTTTTCTCCTGTAAGGGTTTTCCCACGTATATCTGGTGTTCATGTATGTCTAAATACTCTGTTTCTATAATCTGTCTCATAGTGCATCTCAATTTGACTGTAATTCAAAATTTATAAGTACTGCAAATTTTCCTGAGGTATTGACGTTAGGAAAATTGTTTTCCGCATCTAGTTTTCCTTACAATAAGGATAATTCTAATTAATAATTAGGCTTATTTATTTTCATGTGAACTTTATGAGGTGGCACACAAAAAGTTGTAGAAATGTGCTCTAATTCTTAATCAAGATTAAGGAAGGTTAATTAAATAAACACGTTTAGGGTATTTTGTTTATTTAATTATTTAGAAGAATGAGATTTTGGAGAATTAAAAGAATAGTGAACAATAAATAAAGTAAGACCTTATTTATATGTAGTTGAAGCATTAATCAAATAGGTTGCATTTAATTAATTGAATGTGATGACCATTTTTAGGTGTATACATTTTTCCCCTCTTTGAAGTAATGTGTTTACACGTTGCTTCAAAGAAAATTTTGATGTTGATGTTCAAAAAAAATTTTGATGCCCCAGACGATGCAAGATTTTGATGCCCCAGACCATGCCCCAGACTTTTGAATTTTAGGTATTGACAAATATATGCCCACTCGAGAGATAAATCGATGAATGTGGGGATGTTAAAATAAAATGTTGGAATGAGGTGATGGTGTTGTGATGATTATGATGATGATCCAATGTTGATTCAATGATATTTTGATGCTAGAGATGATTTATCTCTTGAAAGGTCATTGCAAGATCGTCCTCATGATAGGCGAGGAACGATAGTAGGATTGATAGTAGATCATCCTCATGATAGGCAAGGAATGATGGGTTGATTGATAGCAGATCATCTGAATGATAGGTGAGGAATGATAGTTTGATTGATAGCAAATTGTCCTCATGATAGGCAAGGAACGATGGGTTGATTGATTGAGATGTTGATTGTTCTGATTGATTTGATTTGAATGACTACACATTAGCCTAATTGACTGATAATCTTGATTGAACATGACATTGATTGACTGATTTTTGTTCATGATTAGGGAGATGGAGATGTACTCTAGTCTTGGGAGCGATTCCTAAAGACCTGGAGCATGGTTTTTCGGTTGTCCTGAGCTGACTTATAGATTATCTCCCGTTGTGGGTTGACTTCCTTGTTAGAATTTTGCAATATAGAATCAACAAAGGTTTACTAATAGCATTGGTGAAGAGATGGCATAGTGAACATAACACATTTCATTTACTGACTGGAGAGATGATCGTGACTCCAGAGGATGTCTATCATATTTTGTGGATCCCAATGATGGGAGAGATAGTGGTGTATGATAAGATAGAGCAAGGCAAGATAGTTGCAATGCAAAGGTTATGCCGAGATGATCATGTTACGGGCCAATGGATTCCTTGGACAGAGATGGTTAGTAGATATGATCCTTTTCCATGTGTGCTTTCTAGATTCATTAGTGGATTCCTTTGTCCTGATCGTAGGTCAAAGGGATTTTTAGCAAGTTGGGGTCGTGTGCTATCACTAATGACACTTGATGGTACTAGGTATGCATGGGGCTCATGTATGTTAGCCCACCTATACTGAGATTTGCACGAGGTTGTTTATTACGAGGCAATGAGCCTGTCATGTGGTGTCACATTATTGCAAACTTAGGCATGGGAGCACATAGCCGTGACTCAGCCCATGGGAGAGAGACATCGACCACCAGGGAGACCCTATGTTTTTAGTTATAGCATTCCACATGTCTAGCATAAGTTGGGAAAGGTTGCTTATTGGAGGCGTGCTCTGGATGATTTGGATACTATCACATGGTGCTTGTACTTGGATTGTGATCAGTGGCCAGAGGATTAGTTGGAGATGTCGTATATGTTGTTATCCCACTATCTGATTGGGCAGACACAAGTTGTGCTTGAGCGATACTTGTATCTGCGAGTATGTCAATAGTTTGGACGGGTTCAGGGGATGCCCCTAGGAGTTCCCATTATGCACGACGATGACAAGATGTTTTAGAGTGGGGCCCCTATGTATCATATGAGGCAGCTTGTACATAGTACTATACCTTGACACCAGGTTTATGGGATTATGATTCGTATATTACAGACATCGGGATGATCGAGGATTATTCAGAGTTCTTCCACACACATCCCTTTCCTAGATTTACTCATCCAGAGGAGCTAGTATCGCCAGTTGATGGAGAGGGAGGAGATGACGAGGATGGTGATGATAGTGGGGAGGGTGTTTACAGAGGTGATGATCATGGTGCAGAGGGTGGTTGCAGAGGTGATGGTGGTGCAGAGGGTGGTGGGGAGAGTGATGATGGTGTAGTGGGTGGTGGGGAGAGTGATGATGGTGCAGATGATAGTCATCCATTTGATTTTGTAGTTCTGAGGCATAGGAGGAGTGTTACTGTAGCTCAGGCAGTGCTTCCTAGGATTTGGATTGGGATACCCTCTCATCAGCAGTCGTCACAAATAGCAGCTTTGCAGATAGAGGTTCATTCATTTCAGAGTGAGATAGCACAAGCTCGAGCACAGATTGTGTCCCTTCAAGATGAGTTAGGGCAGCTTCGGGCATAGATTGATATTTTGATGACTGATAGAGGGATAGATAGGAAAAAGATATAGTAGTTGCGAGCACAAATGATCATACTTACTTCAGAGAGGGATGCCTTTAGACACTGGATAGAGTAGGCTAAGGCCATTGCCGAGAGGATACAACAGACGACACCCTCTACAGGTACAACAAATTTCTTTAGAGAGATCCAACACATTTCTCAGGAGTTGTAGTTTTATAGAGGTAAATATCATGAGTTGGTTCCTCTTGAGCGACGAGAGAGTTTTGTATAGTCTCGTT
>VDFB02083270.1:0-22657 GCA_007258455.2 Sequoia sempervirens
CTCTTGACTTTGATTTTTCCTTTATGCCTATCGAACTGTGGAAATTATCCCTCTAAGCATACCTCACATCCATCCCCCACCTTCATTCCCTTCTATGAAATTATCAAAGTTGTCATTTTGTCATCCCTTTCCTTTGAACCCCACTCTTTTCCCTTGCTTTGTTAGAGTTTCAGACTTGTCCTTACTATCATGCCTCCTACTTGAACTTCGATCTACAACCAATGGAAAGTCATGAAGTATCTCCAAATCCTAAACTCTAATACTCCCACCTATCTTGAACTGTTCACCTTAACTACCTCCCAAATTATATCCAACACAACAATTTCTAGAAAAGTTTTTCTCCCACCAAGAAAGCATTGTTTAACCTTTAGGGCACATATCCATGTGTACCTCTGATGATGTAAATTAAGAAGGTGACCTTTGTTTCCATTGATGAAAAGGTTAGAGTTCAAACTCCACAAGGCCTCTCACCATTATTCCAGAGGACATTTGTAAATTGCAAAAAAATTCCCCCATGCCTCCTAAGTACATCTAAGCACATGTGTGATTTCAAGCATGATTTAAGGGAAAAAGATGCCCGTTAGGTATGGGACTTCTCTATCATGTACCAATCATGAGATCTTGACATTTAATGCAATCTTTGGAATTCTTTCTATGGATATTAAGGATTTAGAGTTCAACAAAAGAATTATTATGAAAAATATTCATAAACCCTAAATGGAAAGACGTTCTAAGCACTTGTGTTCAAAGGCACATATTCAAGGAAAAAAGCCTACAAATTTCTTGGAGGTTGAAGGATGAAAACCCTAAAGATCTCACACACCAAAGGGACAAAATCCTCTTGTCCAAAGAAGCAACCTCACCTAGAGGTTGTATTGGATGTTAATGGTGGTAGATATTGGTGATATGGAACCTACACAACACTCATAGTTGTAATGGACATAAGCATTTGTGTTTTAATTTTAATAGCTTTTGTAGCAACATATTATAACATTTTATAGTCTCGCTTGGTATAATAGATTATTTATAATCTAGGTTATCAATAAGCATCGTATCCTTTATTGTTGCAATTGTGAAACCATTGGTTTCTTAGTATTGTGATTATTGTATTTCAATATGTTATTATTGTTGTAGCAATGTCTACTAATGTACTCCAATTTGTTTAATATATGAGAAGCTCTATAGTTGATTTTACACCATTTGGGAACTCGATTTGTAATTTGGGTAGTCAAGGTAAAAGGGCAAATGTGAAGATCAATTTAGGGTCTATGTTGAATCTTGTTAAAACTCAAAGTCTAAAGTTATCAATTCAAACTCTTAAGTCTAGTTATTAATGAATGCCAAGTAATGTTTACAATATGAGTTTATTAGATCCAAGTTAATGCTAAATCTATTGTTTACTTTATCTGTGAACTCGATCTACAATATTAGGGTTTCAATGTTATTATGCAAATGTGGAGATAAATGTTTGAGTTTGTGGTTAACTTGGGTAAATCATTTAAATCAGAAATTTTATTATTGTTAAATCAAAAAACTGATGGAAAACTTAGGGTTTATAAGTTTTGGTTGAGAATATTAAATCTTTTAAGTATTTTCCCTAAAATATTTAGTCATGATATTACAGTGGTATCAGAGCATATTTCTTAATATATATATATATAATATTTAAATAATATTAGCATTAATATATGCTAGGGATATTACAGTGGTATCAAAGTTGGTTTTCCTACTAGATTGTGAATCATGGGGCTATTAGTATTAGATATTGTTGGCAATTAGTATTCAGACCTAAAGCCACAACAAACACAAACATATAAATCATTTTCAAAGACACTATACATGAGTAGCTCAAAGGAAGGTTCACACAAGAAGGGACATCATGCACCCCTTCAAAGGACCACACCTCAAATTGTTACAAGGAAGATGAAAGTAGATATCATAAATAAGATAGGAAGAAAAAGACTCTACTTCTCTTGCAATGAACCTTGGGAGCTAAGCCACAAATGTCAAGGAAAAAATGAAATGATGTCAAATGAAGAGTCAAAGGAATCTGCTAAAGAGCTAGAAAAATAGATGATGGAACTTGAACCTATGATGAGTGTTCTCAAGCACAATCTGCTTGAAGAAGAAAAATAAGAGAGAATGGAAATAGAGGTTCAACAAGTCACAAAGGAGTAAAAGGAATCCGCATTAGATTCTACACTTAATGAAAAATCAGCATTGCAAGAAATCAAAGTCATCACTGTTGGCAAGGAATACTTGAACTTGTTATATAAGGATACAACTTTTGTCCAAGAAACAAAAATGGTAATTGACACTACTCTTGGAAAAGGGTATATAAATCCATCATATGAACCAAAAATTGTAGTAGTTGGGCATGAAGGAGAAGACAATTCAAAGTTGCAAGGATGTGAGTGGAAGCAAATGTTAGAAGATTATCCCATGCAAATGGAAGGTATGAAATCTAATGCAAGAAAATATATCTTTTTCACTTTAGATAATGTAAATCAACAAAATTTATATCTCCATGAAGCCAAGGAAAAATTATCACCTCTAGAATGCATAAGTGAAAAAGTTGTTGTTATGTATGCCCATCAATCCTCAAATGATTGAAATTGTGTCATTCAAGGGAAATTTGCAAAACCTTGTTAAAAATGTAAATGAAAAGAATAATGGAGTTGAGTTACCAAAATCCTCAATGAAGGATGGCTTAGTTGAGAAGCATGCATGGGAGAATAATTCCTTAACGAACACTAATATTTTTTATTAGATAAGTAGGGAAATGGACCTAATCCCGTGGTTACAAAGACAAGACAACAGAGAAACAGGCTAGGAAGAACAACACCAACCCCTTCTAGAAAACAACAACAAAATAGCATGCAGACCCAGAACCCCAAATTGTAACCACAAAACCATCATCAGCTTAATCAAAAACAAAATCCCCAAATTAATCCCCAAAATAGTGTGCAGTCCATGAGGTTAACCAAAGTCCAACAGATACGAAACCATAACATTGCTATCATGAAATAGCAGTATGTGATAATAAAATTAAGCGTGTCATAGCATGACACATGAGTCCATTGGTTTCATGAATATAATCCTCAAAATGTCAAGCCAAATCACTCTGATCTCCATCTCACAACCCTCTTAACTCTTAGATAATCCAAATCAAATCTGGACGCAACAAAAAAGTTGAAGAAACAAGTAAACTCTATCATCCAACATACCTCTCTACCTTTATAGGAGAAGTTACTACGGGAACCATGTCCTGTCATGTCCCTTGAAATCATAACACTAAGATATAGAATATTAAAGAGCAAGTAAATAAATAAAATACATACTAAAATATGTAAAGAAGAATATTAGCAATTTAATATTATTACAATTATAATTATCATAAGATAACATTATAATTATAATTATCAAATATATCAACAAGACCAAATAAATATTAACCATTTGATATTATTTTAATTATTATAAAATATTCATACAAAACAACATAGAAAATAAATATAAAACAAGTGAAACATAAAAATATATTAATAAACATATATATATGTGTGGACCGAACCCTTAATGCTGGCCAAGTTTGTAGAAATACACAAAGTCAGTAATAAAGGATATAATATGAAGTGAGGGTATTTTATGACTCACAATTAATATTATGAAAGGCAGTGGTGATTCGTTTAAAAAGTCAGCCACATGATGTATTAAAACAACGGTGAATAAGACCAAAAGTCTTATTTGAGAAACCAGAAATAAGGACCGACTGTTATTCATGTGTAGTGCAAGCAAAGTAAAAAGGTGCGTTTAGATATAAGACAAAGCTGTCAGGGGTGCGATTAAGTTGTTAAGGCTGTTTTTTCATATGAGGAGGTATGATCTTATTTGTGAAATAAAGCAACGATCTGTTTGAGATATTATAAGAATAAGTTACGAACAGGTGTATCTCTGCCTTTATCATGTATGTATGATCTGATTATATATTGATCTGATTATGCATATTGATTGTTTGTCTTCATGGTTGCGAATCTGATTTCATGTATATTGCATTGATTAAGCATTCGACACAACACTGATCTAATTACGTATGCATTGATTACTTCTTCCTAGCATCGATTAGACTTAAGTGCATTGAGTGGCTATACTACATAAAGCATCGTTTTGTTGTGCATTTGCAATTGTTACTTCATGCATCGATGGGATCCCATGGGCATTGTTAGTTGTCACTTCATGTATCAATCTATATATACTATTATTTTATGCATGATTAGGAAAGCTTAAATGCATACTTGATATTGCATACCAATGTCAATGAATATATGTCAATATATTACGTTCAACGATGTAGCAAAACTAAATTAATAATTAATTCCATGTCTAAAGAGTTTAGGAATATTATTTGCTTATTTCACAATAATGTTGCTTTCAACAATTATGTCATTCCACGTAAGTTATTACTGTTGGCTGAGTAGATAGATATAAGCCAACAATCTCTTTCGCTAATGCTCACTGAGGAGAGGATGGTTGTGGGGGGGAAACGCTGGTAAGTTTGATCCCATGTTGGATGTCCCAAGATGGTAATAAATCCTGAGGGAGTCTACTTGGAGATTGGTCACGCGCCCTCGGCACTATAAGACATCCCTCCTCTAATGGGTCTAGGGAAGAGAGATAAAGGCAAGGTTCTATCCCAGTCGAGTGTGATAAGTTATGATTAACTATGATAAGTATGAACTCATGCAATTTGTATCCTATGTGTACACTGATGTTAAATTATTTAATGCATTCATCTCATATGTTGATTTAAAAAGAATTTATGCACTAGTTGATAATAATGCACTTCAATTATCTTATCCCATCAATCCTTCATTGATCTTTATTAAACAATCTTTAAAATCAAAAATTTAGTTTCTGCATTTCACGCCTCTAATAAGGGGACATTATATGTCCACTACAACTAAGAGTCTCCACCATAGCGAACACTAATATTAGGTTTTAGCTCATTGACATTTTCAAAATAACAATTGGTAATAAGCAAGCTACCTATCTCCACAATTATAACTTAAGTAATGCAAGCCACACAAGTATTTTTCCCTCAAGTTTATCAATACAAAAGAACATGAGATCTATGTAACAATTTGAAGCACCTGAAATTAAAGTTTGAGGTTGGGCTTGCATTAGGTCCTTCTTTGATGCCTTATTCTATGGGCTCACTTATAATTCATGGCGTTGACCAAAGAGACTACAAAGCATTTCTTAGGGCTATGAAGGATGGTAAATTGGAGTTAACTAATAGCCAAGCTCTTAATACTTGGGAAATAATAGTGCAATTTCCCATGAGAAAGTGTAATGTCCCCTTTCTAGCCTGTGTTAGTATTTGACAGATTAGACTATCATCAGATCCTCGTAGGCTAATAATGGTGGTTAGAGGGCCTTATATGGGTGTTAATGAGTTCTCCAAATGGTAGTTTGTTGTGTTTTCTTCTCCAATTCGTTGGCATATTTTGAGGTGATCATCTCCATGGGTTGTTGGCTCCTTTTGTATACACTTACTATTTATAGTAAGTCAGTTGGGTGATAGACGCCAACCTTACTATTTATAGTAAAGCACCCGAGTGAACAGAAGTTTCATAGGGCTTCCTCCTAACACTGACAAAATCAGTAAATGATGCCTATTGTGGAAGTTGTGATATTATAATTACTATTAAAGTTATACGTTATAATAATTAATTATTAAGTGATTATTATAATGATTTATTTGACTTTATTTATATTATTAAGGGGTTATTTAATGATATTAAGTCAAATAATATAAGTCATGGTTTAATGCGCCCAAATGAAAGTTATATGATAAAATCACAACAAAAGAAAATGTTTAATTATATTTTAATGATTTAATTTCATTTGGGAAATTGTGCCTTTTGAGGAGAAGGAGGTATAAAAGCTTGTAAAAAAGTACGAAAAGCATTCATTCATTCAACACTCGAAAATTACTTTTGTTGCTTTGACATTTAGAGAAGAAAACCAAAGTTTTCTTTCAATTTAATCATGAACGTCCATTCTCTCTGATTTGAGCTGAGAACAATGTTTAAGATCAGAATCATATCTACTATTGAAGGATTTTATTGAGGTTTACATCTTGCTAGGCCGTACCTTTTGCTTCAGCCAGGCTGTACAATTCATTCCCTTCCAGGCCGTACGGTTACAATAGGGTGGCGTTTTGTCCTTCGGCTGAAACGCCTAGGTTCTTTGCTCCATTTCACCTCTATTGAGGGCGGCCAGACCATAGGTTTAAATCAGCTGCATTTTAAGGGTGGAGAACTCACTATTTCATGCTGGGCATTCACATCAAGGGTTTGTCAGACTGTTGATAACAATTTCCAGATTTGAAAATTAAAGATATGGATCCCAGGTATGATTGATAATGTAATTTTCTGAAGTATCAATAAAATCTGAATTGTTATCTTAATGTCTTTGCTTCATCATTTCTTCAATTTGGCATTGGCATATGTTATATTTGCATTTCTTTTCTTCCTGGCAATATATTGCAAAAAAAACTCAAAACAATCATTAAACCAGTACAAACCAGACAGGCAGATTTGTTAGCAAATATCCCGGGAAAGGGGTGGGATATTACAGAAAGAGTCAAAATTTGATGATTCAGAACCACCCTTGAGTGGTTAACTCAAGTGGAGCGCATGAGAAATCAATAGCATTAAAATTACATCAGCTCAAGTATGTAGACCATTCTTACAAAGGGAAAGATATCCCAATTACTTTAGAAGGTCATGTGGTGTCTACAGATAACTTTTCCTCCATTATTTGGAATAATTCCAAGACCTTCTTATGTGTACAGGCTAGCAACCAAGAGCGCAACAAGAAATATCATCTTTCCAATGTTGCATAGGGATCTATTAAGCTACATTAATGGAAATAGCATTTGTTGGTAACATGCGAGAAAGAGATGTAAGTTTTAACTGAGCTAGATAGCATGAAAACGCTCATTGAAGAGCTTTCTCTAAGCTTTGAGAAGGCTTAGAAGACAACTGAAGCTAATATTATTGGGACCAAGCATACACTCACTATTGTAAATCTATTGGTAGTGAAGAATACCTTGGAAATGAATGAAATCAAAATATCTGTAGCTGATTAAGGACCATCATTAGAATTGCAAAGATAGCCCTATATGCATTTGAGGAAAAGGCAGAAAAGGTTGAGGAAATCACTTTTGATCTTAAAACAACCAAGGGCATTTTGGAAAAGACCCATAGAGCACTCCTCCGGGAAAAATAAGTTTGAGGCAATAGCAAGTGCTAGGAAGCAAGAAAAATGAAGCAAGGGCTAAGGAAATTGAACAAGTAGTTCAAGAGCTTATGAGGCTCTGAGAGGAATTTGATATAAAATAGCTTCTAACAATATCAGAAGATGTAGGTACAAAGTTGGGCTTATTCAGGATGGATGGGAAAGGAATTAAAAGTCAACATTCAAAGCAACTAGAGGATGACACAATTGACTAGGAATCGGAAATGATTATTTCAAAGAATAGCTACATAGATTTGGGTCAACATGAAGAATGGTTTCGATAGGAAAACTGGAATAAATCTCAACCTTCTTCTAGTTTCCATTGGTTTATTGATGACCCAATCTTTGTGATGAATATAGAGATATCTCATCGTTCAAGGCTTTCCAATTGTGATAGCACCAGAGTAGAGTAGTAGAAGCCAACTATATCACAAGAAAGACTGAGGCTAGGGAATTGCCAATCCCCAAGACTGGAATGGGTAAGGAAACCCCAAGTTATGAATTTGAAATAGAACACATGAAAGGGGAAAAGGATGCAGCTATTGATGCATTTTCTATGATTTCCACCCCTTGTTCTATTAATGTCAACTTTGGTGATTGGAAAAATTCTATAATAATGGAATTTGCCAAAGATACATCTACTACTAACATTTTAGATGGAAATGTGCATGATGAAACAAATGTGCCAGTAAGTGGTTGCATTTTGTATAAGAATATAACCTTTTCTCTAAGATGAAGCAAAGGATCTTGAAAGCAGTGCATGATACACCCATGGTGAGATATCATATACCCTACAATATTTGTAATTATGTGAGAGAGATTATCATGGAGGGTCTTAACGAATGAGGATCACAAGCACGAGGGGGGCATCATTGACTAACAAAATGGAGGAGAACATGGCTTGTCAGTAAGTCTATTGCAGCTTTTGTTTTTTTCTAGTCAAGATTTGGAACATCTGTTCAAGGACCCCATCATGAATCTACCCAAAGAACATGGTAAAGATTACAGTTATGTTGTTATGGATGAGATAAACAAATATGTATTTTCCTTTACCATTCATCTTGATTTCAACACACATCATGAGGTAGAATTAACTTTCCAAGGAGTGATTGGACTGCCCTAGTTGCCTAGGAATATGCCAGTGATAGATACAACAAAATTAACAGTTTCCCTTGGTAGCAATTATCCTGGTTCACAAGTGTTGAACTCATCCCCAACACAAGTTATCAATCTACTGTTAGCCAGGATCAAAGCAAGCAACTTGAGACGATATCAAAATTGGTGTTAGTAATGCAAAGGTATAGTTTCCTTGTATCTATTTTTTCTTTAAGGGAATATACGAAAGGATGTCGTGGCTTCTCTGCTGGATCTCCATTGTTTATATTGTATAATCTTAATTGTATTTTCTCTAAGTTACCGGTTCGGGTTCGGGGACGGGTTCGGGTACGAGAACCCGATACGTGGGTACGGGCAAATTTTTTTTAGGGGTTTGGGTACGTATAGGTACGTGTGTGTGTATATATATATATATATATTAATATATTATAAATATATATATATGTATTATATACAAAAAATAAAAGAGAAATATAGAGATTGTAAAAAACTAAAATCATTTCATAGTATGATGCCAGTCATTTTTTTCAATGCCAAATGCCAAAGATAAATATTAAATGCCAATTGATAGTTGAAAAATATTCAAATAAAATTCTTGAATTACAAAATGTAGTTCATGAAATGACAGAAACATGATTCAATGTTCATTGTTCAAGTGCTCATCAATCATCAAAAGGATTGTCAGAATCATCGTGACTTGGATTTTGAGCGGTTTGAACTTCAAAATCATCATCATTTGAACCCAAAGCGGATCCAACACCATGTGATATGTCATCAATATCACCCACATCATCCATAGTCGCTCTAGCAAAATCCTGAATGGTTGCATCCAAATCAGTAGACTCGGGTGCTACATCCCAAAGCCTCGCTGCCCCCTACTTGAATTGAGGATCCTTACGTGACAGAAGACGCAAATGGGAATGAATATACACTAAGTCTTCAGCTCTTTTTGCAGCCAACCGGTTACGCTTCACTGAGTGGATAAAGGAGTATGTACTCCAATTCCGTTCAGCGGCAAAAGAGCTTGCAACCTGGAGAGAAAACCAACAAAATTAAAATTAAAAAATGCAAGATAAATTAAAGAATGTTAAGTGTTAAATAACTTAAATTCTACAATACAAGTGGCAAAAAAAGAACTTATTTGTGAGAGGATCTTGATTGCAAGAGGTTGGAGGTACATATAATCTTGACCATGGAGGTACCACCATGTAAGAGCATCCATTTTGTATTGATCTCTAACAACGAAAGGGGTATGATTTTTTCCTGAGATAAACATTCCAAATTCTCTCATGACACTTGTTTGCACTTCTGGATCACTGAACATTCTACTAAATGCTGTCTTATACCCATTAGCAACTTCAGAATCTCTGTATGGCGGTATTCTCTCCGGGATAGAAAGTACTTCAGTGGTATAGTACCTCGGAGATAGGGCATATGCAAGGAGGTGCAATGGAGTTGTCATCTTGTTCCAACGATGAAGAACAATTGCTTCCACCCTTTTGTAAAAGGTGTCTTCGGGATCATTCTCTCTTTTTTGTATTTCTATTTTTATTTTTTCCAACATTGTGTCCATGCTATTATAGACATCCCCCAAGCATGGTTCATCTGTATCAGCAAACCGAAGCATAGACATGATAGGTTCGGTGAACTCCAATACATAGTTCACACGATCCCACCAATCGTCATGCAAGATCAATGCCTTGACCTTTTGGGCCCTCTCTGAATTTGATTGCTTCCATATACCCCATTGGTTACTAATAACCATTTGACTCAATGCATCTTTCACCTTCACAAGTCGTCTCAGAACAATTGTGTGAGATGCAAACTGGGTCTGGGCAACCTAAGAACATTTTAATAGTAAGTTAATAACACATTTAAAATATGTAAATAATGCAAAAAAAATATTTTATTCAATTATGTAAAACATGATATAAATGATAAATGAAACTAAATAAATTAAATTTACCTTCAACAATTCCAATCTTGAAAAAGTTCTGAAAATTGCTTGTGACATATGGTGGTTTGTCACAAACATCTGGATCTCCTCAGACTCCTGGTATATTTCTTTCACCCACTCTATTTGGTTGCCAATTGCTTGCATCACCAAATTGAGGGAGTGTACGGTGCACAGTGTCCAAAAGATGTGCTCATATCTAGCCTCTACCAAAGCACCTGCAGCCCTGCAAACTTTTGCATTGTCCGTAATTACTTGGACAACATTTTCACTACCCACCATCTCTATGGAGTCAATGAGAATCCTGGAAATGAACTCTGCATCTTTCACTTCCCCTTCACAGTCAACCGCCCTCAAAAACATTGCCCCCTTGGGGGACACTGCAATAACATTAATCAATGGACGGTTTTTGCAATCTTTCCATCCATCGGAAAAAATAGATACACCTGTTTCAACCCAAGAATCTCTAATTGGTTTTAGTTGGGCCTCTATAGATTTCTTCTCTTTTTGCAATAAGGTGGTACGCACCTTTTCATACCCAGGACTTGTGAAACCAGGAGGTGCACTATTTATTGCTGACACCATGTCCCGCCAATATGGTGATCTCACCAAGTTGAATGGAAGACCATTGGCATAGAGGCAACGTGCAATTTTTTCTTCAGCAATATCTCTTGCCTCCATTTTAAATGCCTTCTCTAATGGACCTCTCTTGCGGGTGGTGGTTTGTGGTTCTTCATCTTCTTCTTCCGTAGAGGGTATAGACAAGAAGGGATGTCTAGAGGGCCTAACTGTTTGAGTGGGTAATGTTGTTTTTTTCTTTCCGAAACTATAACTACTTTGTTTTCCTCTTGCAACCAATTTGTCAGCATCTTCTTGTTCTTTTATAAATGCTGCTATTTGTACAGCAGACAACCCCTTCTTATCTGGGCCCTCACACATATTAATCCCTTTACCACCAGGGCCCATAAAATGAAGTTTCACTCGGTAATAGGAGCTATTATATTGTGTATTGCAAAAATTACACTTCCAAACAAACCCCCCACCTCCAGGAATTTGTGAAATTCTTGTGGTATGACTCCATAAAGGAGATCCTTTATCAATTTTGAACTTTTGGCTTCCCTTCCCACCCATTGAACTTTGACTACTGGCCATTGTTGCAATCTATTAAAAAAATGAAAAAAAATATATATACTTGAAAAACTTCTCCACAAACTTCAAAAAATCCATCAAAAACTAAGAAACTTAAAAAAAATATCAAAAGATTAAAGAATAGGGTTTAAATGCATACCTTAAACACTTAAATCTCCTTTGTAGAAGCTATTTGCCACTCCACAATCGATCTCCTTCGAATACAATCACCTCCCTTCAAACTGGTAAGATGGAGAGAAAATATGGAGAGAGCAAAATGAGAGGTAAAAATGAAATGCTTTAGTGTTGAAAGGCCTCATATTGGGTCGTTTTAGGGTTACGAGGCAAAATAATAATTAAAAAATTGTTTTTTATTTGACTTTGGTCCCACTTTTTAGCTTCTGGGCCGTGGGTTCTCCCGGGTACGCCTAGGTTCGTCGCTGATACCCCCGGTTCCGCGCACTATTGGGGCAGATACCCGCTGGGTACGCACAGGGTGCGTGCCCAGCCTTGTGGGTTCGCCCGGGTGCGCGCTGTGCGTACCCAACGCGTACCCACAGGTGAACCCGTACCGGGTTCGCACCCGAACCGGGTTCGAGGCCTGTGGGTACGAACCCTGCAACATAGTATTTTCTTCTTTGCTTGCTTTTGTGCAATTTATATTTGAGATTTCTTTGATAGCTCTTTGCTAGTGGTAGTAAATTGTGGGAAGCAGAATGCGGCTCATGTTGCAAAGCAGTCACAGTGCCAACCAAATCTTGTAGAAATAATTAAGTATTGTAAATGGCCTTTTAAGTACAGGCTCTTTTTGTTTCTTAATGGAGCGACATGCTATTTGGAGCACTGATTCTTTAATTGATGGTGGAAAAATTACAGACATGGTCTTCCTATCAGAAAGAAAAGTGTGGAAGAGGTGTGTGAAACAAAGAAGGTTCCACCTTCTTTGCAGTTGCTTGTAGCGGCCCTTAATGATGCTGCAAATAATGAAGATCAGAAGGATGTCAAAGGACAAAGAAGTCTGTCCAATTCCCTTGTTGGTGGAGGTGTAAATGTTCGAAAAACACGAATTATGAATTTTGTACGTACAGATCATATGTATCCAGGTTGGACTTATTTTTTAATGCTTTTTTCTTTTTTGTCTTTTTGTACCCGTTGCCATATGATTAATCTGATTGCTCACTCAATATTCTTCTGCATATTATTATCTGCAGGAAATAGTGCTCCAGTTTTGATTCGTAGAACTCGGGTTAGGTTAGTAATGTGTGAACATGCAAAGGATGGAATGGTGGAGGCTGTTGTGCAGTTTGGGGATGATCAAGATGAAGACTCTTTGAATTGTTGCCCACATGATGTTCTGCCTTCCTTGCCGAACACTGTAAGTTAAAAACGTTTACAGTCAGGTTCTGTGCAAGTAACTGGTTCAAATTTTTTTCATTGAAGATTTAAAAATGTTGCTTTATCTCTTCTGCATGGTGTGTGCTGTACAGCATTTTGCAGACAGGCTAGCTGCTCAGTTTAGTGCTCTGGTAAGCATGACGACTGACTTTGTCCTTTGATTAAACCTTGAAATATCTCTCTATGATATATAATCTCTTGTATTTGTCAATTCCAGATGGAGAGGGATGGATATGAATTGGTTGATGATCAAGTTCAGCCCATTCAACAGCGCCAACAAATGTTACCTCCAAATGCATCTTCTACTACTCAATCCATGACTTCTGGTGCTTCTGCACTGGGAAATAATATGAATCAGTTGCCATCTTCGCCCCATGTAATGGCAAGTCAAAACATGGCGGGTTCTGCTGCTGTGTGTGGCATACCTCCTCTGAGCTCATTGTCATTGTCATCTCCTAATGCATTAGCTGCAGTCCGAATGCCTCCTCCAGGTAATGTTCCCCACCGACAGCTTTCTTCAGGATTCTTGCAGAGTGGGTTGGGTACATCAAAGTCACTGCAGCTTGATCCTGCTTCTGAGTTTGTAGCAGTGCAACAACAACATCAGCAGCACCAGATACAACAACAGCACCAACTGCAGCAACATCCACAACAACAGCTACAAAGGTCTCAGCAACTTGTAAATTCAAATCACGTAGCCCAACTAAATTCTGCAAGCTATAATTCAAATCAACAGATAAATTCAAAAATCATGAATAATCCAACTATAAAGATGCAGTTCCTTCAAAAGCAGCAGCAGCAGCAGCAGTTACAGAGGAAGAATTTTCTGCAGGGGAGCATGGGCAGTAACATTGGTAATATTGGGTTGGGGAATATAAGTGTCAACAACATGAGTGGTGTCGGCATGTCTGTGAGTGGTCATAATATGGTTGGGCTGGGTGGAGGGATGAGTATGGGCATGACAGGCATAAATAACATTTCAGCATCGATGGGAGTCATGCCTAATTTGACCAATATCAATACATTCTCTGGCGTTGGCAGCATGGGACAGAACGCTGGTATTGGAAATATGTTTGAACACCACTTACGAACCCAGACAGCATGGGATAATAGATCAAGCATTGGTCCAGGCAGAGGTCATCCAGGTGTAATGGTAAATCCATCTCCAAGAAACATTGAGAATATGCCAGGTTTATCTGCCAGTAATCAGGCTCATAGTTCAGCAAATTTGGCATTACATGGATCACAACAAGGTAGGAGCAACATGAGTTCTTTTCAAAATAGGGGTATGAATCCTCCAAAAACAAGTGGCATGCATGGAGTCACTGGACAGAGCTTCTATCTGAACCAACAACTGAACAATCAATCCCAACAAATTAATTCACAACAGCTGAATCAACAGCAGCAGTTAAATGTTCAGCAACAACTGAATGTGCCACAACCATCCTCATCTCAACAGCCTTTGAGTTCACAGCCATTATTGAATGTTCAACATCAGCTGAGCCAACAAATCAGTTCACAACAACAAATTAGTTCACAATCCCAATTGAATTCTTAGCAACAACAATTAAACTCACAACCACAGTTGAATCCTCAGCAGATGAATGCTGCCAATATTGGTTCATTGGTTATAGGTCCTTCCAGCCCTCCACTTAGTTCACAAACTTTGGGGTCTGTTGGTAGCATAACGAGCTCGTCAATGGAGTTGCAGAGTGCACAGGGGAAATTCAACGACGACAGGACAATACATTTGTAACCCAAGGGGATATTCGTAGAACTTCATCAACCATCTAATGGTCGAACTTATGTGAGTGAATTGTCAAGGTAACCTTTATAAGAAAGTAAAAGCTAATTTTGAATTGTAAAATCATACTTTGAATTGCTAAACACAACCTAAATTCAGTTTTGCAATAAAATTATTTATGCTATTGATTTTGCTATTCAATTTATAATGCCATGGATATATTGGACGAGCGGGAAGTAATGCAATTGGTTATTGTCGTTAAATATGTTTTCAAACATGAATTTATAGTTGGATTGTTAGAAATTTGTCATTAATATTTTTAGATTAGATAATGAAGCTCTTTTCTTTCCTTCCATTGAATAAATTGCAACTAATGCTCAAAAGGAGTTGGTAAAGGATGTCTTGTATAAGAAAATGAGAACATACGGGAGAGGAGAGTAAGAAAGTTGGCAAGTGATATTGAAAAGAAAATCTAAATGGGATTCTAAGGAGAAATGGGTAAAATTTGATTCAGGGACTGAAAGCCTCCCAATGGAGAAGGTTTAACACTCAACTAGTTCTACAATCTTAAAATGTAAAACAACTACCAATTTCAGCTGAAGATTAACTAACCAGTTTTCATGCTAGGGTTTCATTGCAAATTTTTGAATGGAAAGATAAACATTTTGAAGTTGTTACATCATACAATTCATCAACTAACTTTTTGTTTTCATTTTCAGCTGAAAGGAACAAAATTAACTATAAACATATACCTGAAAATTACAGAAGGAAAATAACTACTTTTCTTTGCTTTCATAAAGTAATGAGCAATTACTATAGCTATGGAACAATGTAACAACTATCATCCTATGGCAAGTAACTAACTAACTATCAATCTAGGGTTCCTATTTAAACAAATTAACGAACTAAATGAAATAAATAACTACTTTATATTCATTAACTAATCCCAGAATTTCCATTTCAGTTGAATGAAACACATAACTGTCTAACTAATCAACTGCAGATTTTTACCTATGAACAATTAACTAAAAGGAAATAACAATTTCTTGCAGCCTTGATAGTAAACTTAAATTGACAAATGCATGTACCTAGAATTACGATAGAGAGAAAAAATATAATTTGACATCATCATGTTGAATTACTTGAACAACTTTATCATTGAGAGAAAGAGAAATATCGTCAAGGGCTTTTCCAACCAACCAAAACCTACTGGTCTCCACCCAACCAAAATCTACTGGTCTCCCGTGCTTGTCCAACTGAAGAAACCAGACCCTTCACGAGGGCAGTCAATAAAGAATCATAGTTACCATCATGACATTTTGAGTTTGGTGTCATGAACCTATATCGTTGGTCAATCCCTCCTCTGCAGGTACCTCCTAACCAGAAGGATTATTCTGACCAAAAGTATATTTGGTTCATAATAGCTGACCAATGCCTAACTAGCATCATACCTTGGCCAAGGATTTTATTATTTCTGGTACTTTTGTGCCATCAACACTCTCACCCTTGCTCGACATTTATTTATCTTATTCCATTAATTATAAATTATAATTACTAAGATTCATCTTGCAACATGTGTTCCAATCAAGTAAAGTTCTTTCAGAATCACAGAGATGAGAAGAGTTTAAAAGGCTCAGACCAAAATTTCCTCTCAAAGAAATCATAAGCATATTCTTTCTTGCAACTAGGGTGAAACACTTTAACTATTCGTTGCTAAGATTATTCTTAGTTCTGATTTTATTATTCGTTCGCCCAAAGTCAAGTTCCAAGAAACATTGAGTAGGTTATAGAAATTATGGGATAAGAATTGTAAGTAATTACACTCAGATTGACCAAGAAATAGTTTATGAAGAGAGAGAAAGAAAGAGCTTTGACTCGGGTATGAGTATAACAGAACCCAGTGCTAATACGAGAGAAGCTCAACTAGTATTGGGGTTTTCAGATAAGAATAGGCGATAAGAATTGAATACATGATTAATAGCTATACATCCCATTTTATGAAATATTCATCTACAGAATCGAATTCAATAACACTTCTAGTTGGACAAGAATTCATTAATAACATTTCTTATGCAAGATAGTATCAACTTGATTTAATGCTATCAAAGTTGGTTAACACATTAAAATTCTTCCTTACGTGCCTGATAAAAGGGTTTGAAACTTGCAGAAGCTCCGCACTGAATTTCCAAAAGAAAATGAGACGATGACTCGGACTGCAACAACGCTCTCCAAATGCTCAACCATGAGTAATCCCAAACCGACACCTTCCAGAAATTTTCGATTATGAGAAAGAAGGATAGGGATAATAAATGAGAAGTGATACTTAATATATACTTAAGGATTTTGAATTGATAGTTTGAATTTTTATTGTTCCAAAAAAAAAAGTTTAGAAGACAAGGATCCTCTCACTCTTTTGTAGTTTTTTGTTGTTCCATTGTTGTCCTTTTTGGCTTCTTGTTCTTATTGCTATATCTTTTCTCTTGTAAAAGGTTTTGGGCTCTTTCAAAATCTCTGCTTACCTAATCAAAAACAGAAGAAGAGCCGACCATAGATCAAAAGAAAAATTTCTAATGAGAACCTTAAACTCAAACAAACAAACAGAACACAACATTATAATGACAGCACAACTACAACCTAATTGCAAAACAATACACAACGCAAAAAGAACAAATCAAAATAAAACCACATTCAACCCTAAAACAAGCCAAAGCACACAGCCACAACCACACAACCAATTTACCCATCTGAAATTAAAAATTTATAAGTACATTGTTGAAACTCTTAACTTTTAAATAAAAATGGTTATAATAATTGATGAGACAGCCCACCTTCCTTTTGCTATTCTCAAATAAATACAAGTTACTTGAAGATTCTATTCTCTTAATTTGTAAGAAACAAAACTTACAGCTGAAGGCATTATAGGTACAGGATCATGAGGGCAAGAATCCCAATTCTGAAACTGCACAAATGCTTCCACCTTTCTATCACTTTTTCGTTCAAACATTACTATAGTCACCCTTTCTCTAAGGACAATCTGCTTACTGCTCACTGAAGAAAACAATATATAAAATTAAGTAATCAAGCAGGAAAGCTATACATTCTTACTCACAAATGAAATGGATACATCAAATCTAAAACACCCAGTTCAAGTCCAACCTGGATCTGTAAGTTCAAGTATCAGAACTCGTGTTTTGGGAACATTTACATCTCCCTCAAGGATTGAATTGGCCAGGCTTTTTTGTTCTGGTGGTGGTGATGGTGGTTGTGTATCAATGTTCTCATCTTGCTCTGCTGTAGCTGGAACATCAGCAGCTCGTGGAGCCTCTTCCATGACAGCACACTATCTCTGTAATTTTTTCATAAAAACCAAACTGTCAGCTATTCTTCTTCTTATTAGTAAAGAGAGTTTTGTTTAGAGAAATCATATTGCAATGTTCTTCTGGCATCAATTGTCTCCAGAAAATATAATGATCCCACAGATTTAGAGCCTGGAAATAATTTGAAAACTAAACCGCAAGAATACAATTATCATGTGAACTCTTGGTTTTATTTATACATGAAACTAACTGTAAAAAATTTCTGTGAATTAAGTTATAAATTTCAGCCCAAATAGTCTATCATCTTCTCCTTGAAATATCAATTTAAGAGCTTTTCTAAAATCTAAATCAAAAGAAATCAGAACAGAATGTTGTAGAAAATAATAGTGAACGCCTTCAAAAAGAATATTTCAATGTTTGGGGCCAAGAGGTTAACATCAGCAATAATAGTGGATACAAATATTTTAAAAATGTTAAATTTATATTTTATTTGTTGAATTGTGGATGTTACTACTACATCTCTGAGGTGTTTATCTATTCTTAATAACAAGTTAAATATAGATCAGAATTCAAAGTAAATTATATGAAAAAATCTAGAAAAAAAAAAATCAATAAAAATGATTAGCAGTGTAAAAATTGAATATTCTTGTGCTTTTTAAAAAATTGTCACAGGTTGGATTGATATACATATGCATAACTACTTATTAACATATGTGGATTTCTAATAGAATGAAAAGAAATCAAAATCTACACTAAAATTACACAGGTCATTTGTATGTTTGAGAATGTTGTCTTCAGTTATTCACTTAGAATCATTAAATCAATCCAAATAGGGGGTTGGTTAAAGAGAACTTGACCCTAGTGATCTCACAAAGTGTCTTAATATATTTCTAAACATTGCCTTCAGAGAATCAAGTATAAGGAAGTTGAAGGCAAAGAGATCATTTTTATATTTTTTTGTCACAAATATTACTAAGACACAAAATTCAAGTCATGCATTAGATTGTGAGCATTCATTTTTTACCTTGACAATTCAATTATGTGCAATATCAACATTAAACCTTCATTATTGTTCTCAAAATTAAATACCCAACTATTACATTTCATTTTAAAAAATAATAGTTCAATTCATCAACCCAACTTTAATTTAAGCTAAATTAACTATACATAACGGTTACATAAGTAGAGTGATTAGATTTTGGAGACAAGGATCATCCACTAACTCATCACCTAGTGACATATAATGCTTTGGCCATGATATGTAAATTATCAATATATTATGTAATAACTTGGTTAATTAAATAAATACTATTAATGAATACACAATTAATCTAGATAATATAGTTGGATAAATAGATGTGTAATATATATTATTTTAAAAATTATAATATAGAGGGAGGGTGTATTTAATTGTAAGAATAATGAATTTGAATAATTACTATATGTGAATTAATATCTAAAAAATATATATGTAAATATCAAGATAGAACAAATCACGTTACATACATGTATTAAGTTAGCTTCCATTAACTAATATAAAAATATATAATAAAAGTTATTGAACCCTAACCCTAATGTAATTGTAACCCTATCCCTAATGAATTCTTAACCCTAACCCTAATTCTAATTGATCATTTATTGAACCCTAACCTAATTGAACTATAATCTTAACTCTCAACCCTAATTAAATGATAATCTTGATTGAACCTTGACTTGAACCATAATTGAACTAAAATTTTTAGCCTAATTAAATTCTAACATAGAAATAATAGACATCGTTGTTCAAAGAACACAACTTCGTGGAAGCATTTGACAAACTTCAGAACTTCGCAACACGATCTTGTTCTAATTAAATTAAAAAATTAGAGACACTATTTCCTTACAAATTATATGAAAATGTAAAAAAAATCATCTAAATTTTTACTTAAATAAAAAATCCTTATAATTTTACCTTTGTAATTTAAAATGTAATTTGCTTAGATTTAAGATTTGATATATATATTATACATAAATTCTTATTCTCTAATATTCAGACTATTTCATTATTATATATCCATAGAATAAATATTTCAAAAACATTTGTCTGAAATATTGAAATGTTTATAAACTAATGTTTCTGAATAAAAATACATTTAAAATGAAAAACATCAAATATGAAACTATCAAATAAAATATTTTCAAAATATACTTACTTGTAATACTTGTTCGTCACTGCAAATTCTTGCAAGAAGAGCTTGTTTTCCTTGTAGCTATACACTTGATCTAGGGTTCCACTCACTTTGTACTTTGCATGGCAATCAATAGTGCTCTACTACACTATTACTTTCTTTTTAACAAAATGGTTTTATTTGTAGGATTGTCTATTTATAGAATTTTTGGGAATGTATGATAGTTTATAATATTTTGTATTTTTATAGTTTTTATGTGATTTAAATTAATTTTAATATATATAATTTTTAAATTTGTGTTTATAGTGTTATGAAAATAACTGGGTTATATAGATATAATTCTTAAATAGATTATAAGCATATATTTAAATCAAAAGTTATTATAAAATTTTGAATACACATATTATAATATTTTATATCTTTTATCACTATTTAAAATATATCCTTTTTAAAAAATTGTATTTATAAAGTTGTATATTTGTAAAAAAAATTTGAAATGCTTGACATATATGTTATAGTATTTTGTACTATTTATCTTTTTTAATCTTTTCACATATGAAATTGAACTAAATTCTTAAAATTTATCTTTAAATGTGACTCAAGACAATTTTAAACTATATTTTATCTTCCAATTTACTATATCTTAATATAATTTAAAATAAACATCCATCAAAACTATTTTTTATCATAATTTAAAATAAGTTTAAATTATATTTTTAAAATTTATCTTTTAATATAATATTTTAAAAATTAATGTATAATAAAATAAATTCAACCATGACTTTTAAATATAATTTTACATTTATAAATTTTGTTATATATTTTAAAATTTAATTTGAAATTAAATTGAATAAAATTTTAACAAATATATTTTAACCATTTTTAACATTTTTTTTTTGGTCGGTAAACACTGCAAGGGGCAGTACCCTATATTGATTTCAAAATTTAATATAGAGATAGTATGAGGATTTGGCAGGCCTTTTCTGTAATATTGACCACCAAATCTCCCTGTTTGTAGTTCACATATACATGCCAAAAAATGGTTGCCCAAACAGTTGCAGGCCTACCATCAAAAACCAAAAAACCAAGGTAAAATACCCCACGCCTGGGACTGACACATAGCCTAAAGATCCTAAACTATAGAAAAGATCATTACACTGTACATGTATTCAAAAACCCATTATGAAAAGATTCCAAACCTTAGAGACCTTCCTCTTCATCAACGACTTCACAGTGTTTCAGGTATGCCTTGCAGCTGGCGATTATGGGGCAGTTGGGGCCACACTTCCTATGAGTCAGGGCTTTCGCTTTCTCTTCTGGGTCTTGTTGATCATTTTCTAGCAACTCCTCGCCATCACCTAGGTCCCAGTCTTGAACGTCATTAGTGTCAAAATTGTCCTCCAACTCCTCATCCTCAACATACCTTCTGACCCAACCCCTTGGCAGATTTGTTGTAAGCTTTGCCGCCCTAAGAAGGAAGAAGATGCTCTTGTCCCTTTCTACCCATAGTTTCTCAAAGCCTTTAGGGTCTATGGTGCGAATCAGTGGAAATTTCATGACCTCGCTGCCTCTCACACGCAACATATAATAGTTTTGTGGCATGGGAATGTTCCTGTCCTCATCCACATTATCCAGTGATGTGTCTATCTCACCCAGCCAAGTATGAACAAACATCATTTGGGTCAATTTCTTACCTAAAGCTTTGGAGACGCCCATGTGAAGAAGAACTGCAAGGAACATTGTCGGAACCTCTATGTTGGCATGTGCTCTGTGGTATGCATTCAGGAATTCTGGACCCAACACACGCTTAGTGGCCACCAAAATGAGCGGATGAGAGGAGTGGAGGAGACCCTATAGCCACTTATCCATGATTTCCCCATGAAAATCCTGCATTTGCTTGGTTGTTTCTAGGGACAATGGCGTCTCCATATCTTTCTTTTCTTCACACCTTCTAGAAACTTCTACCCAAAACTCGTTTGGATCCTTTCTGATATGGAGGTAGCTATTAGAGATTTTAAAACAACTTGCATTCTGGCATATAAACACTAATGTACCTGGTGCTGCCATCAAATGAGTTGAATGCAACATCAGAAATGAGGAGTACTCAACACCCGAGTGTGAATTAATGCAAAAGCCGATGACCCTATGAAAGAATGATTTTCATTTTTGATCTTTTTTAGATAATGATTGCAACGACATCATAATGCTTGATGGGGATGATGTAGGAGTGACCTCACAAACCAAAGTTTAAGGGCCACCAAAGTAACATCCGATGCCGGAATGTTATCCTAGTAAGAAGTCCTTCTATTTCCTAGCTGGCTTGAGTCGCGGCGTCTTTTTCCAACTCATTTGCTTTGGAGTTTCCTTCTCTATATATGTGGCTAACTTTGAAGGTTGCAAAGTCGACAACCAAATCTTTTATCTGTTGAAGCAAATGGTTTAATTTCCAATTTTGTGTGGAACTTTTGCATATGGCATTGATTGTAATGAGGGAGTCGCCTTCCAAATGGATCTGGCTAAACATTAAGTC
>VDFB02083271.1:0-15314 GCA_007258455.2 Sequoia sempervirens
ATAAAGTCTTGGTGAGTGTAAGACCTTGACATCATAAAAGATGAGGTTGAGATTGTGTCGAAATCTAACAGAATACCTATGCACCCCTTAATTCTTGATTGCGTGTATGGGTACAACATATACAAACAAGCAAAATGTTCTATATTTGCATATCCATTGGTTCAAAAAGAAGAATAGCAGCTCCTACTTTTTAGGACTGTAAATTTGAGGGGGTGAAAATAGGGTGAGGCTGGAGATTGCCCCTACAGTTTAGGAATTTTAATTGCCATTTGTCAATCATCTCAACTTTTAAGCTTCCTTAAATTTTGGAGCTTAAATTTTAGGCTGAACTGCACAACTAATAAGTTCATGAGACCACCAGCTTCCTTAAAATTTGGAGCTAAATATTTTAAGCTGAGCTGCATTAATAAGTTCATGGGATCACCACCTTTAAAAAATTCCTAAAAATGCTCAGCAGTACCCATTGAAACTTTTCAGGAAGCCCCCCTCCATGGGACCCCAACCTTCGGTGCAGATTAGTTCCCCACAGTCATTAATCTAATAAAAAATCACCTGATCGAAGGACAAATAAATCAAAAACTGTTCTTTCCGAGGAAGCGCAAGCTGGAAAGGAAAAGTTTACAGCTTGCTGATTGGCTGGGGAGTGAGTTATTGAAGCTGCTTCGTGCCGACTAGAAATAAACAGAAAACTAACCTCTCCGATAAAAAAACAATGTGCCGTCGTCTGAATATTCGAGTCAAAATTGCACTAAAAACGAATATTCCGAACCTAAGTTCCCACCCGCTAAGCTTATTGGCTAATTATTGTTGGATTTTCAATTTGCTGTACCTAAATGTCAAACCAAAAAGTGTACAATGACCCTCGATTGTATTTAATCCGTTGAAGTCACTTGGTGGAAGTTAGGATGTAATTTCCCTCTAAACATAAACGCCAAAAAAAATCAACTTTTATATAGTTTAATGCCATTGGGAGCTACCTGGCGGACACAGACAAGAGCTGTCTGTCAATTCCCTTACTCCTTTCACAGCTCAAACTTTTCTGCACCCATTGCTAATCTTGGCAGTATCTATTTCATGGCTACAGGAAGGTACTGTACACTCTTTACCTCTTCTCTTTGCGTTGATTATGTGTTTTATTCCTCATTTCTGCTGCGTATCAACATATAATCTGTAAAATATGCAGATAAATACAATTATTGGGTATAAGATTTAAAGGAGGAGCATTGTTGCCCAATACCATCCATTGCCGTTGTTGTAACAGGTGAGCAAAATTAGCTCTGTATTTATTGTTTTTCTTTTTCTGCTATCAGTATTTTTAGGTTTTAGTACTCAAATCTTTGTAAATGAGTGGGCATAAAGAGAAAGCTGAGCGTTTTAGAAACTGAAGCAGAGTTACTGTATTGAGTTAGAATTAGTAAAAAAATATGGCCTGATAAAATTGATTGCATAAAGATAGGCCTTAAAAGTTCACATTTTCAATCTTTTTATAGTCTTCATTCATATTACTCATGCGATTGATAAGGTTCAACACTCTGATTTCAAGATTGAACTTTGGCTACAGAGTATTGTAGGGAAATAAGGGGACCGTTATATATATTCTGTACAAGATGTGCCGTAATGTTCAGTCTAGTAGTTACTTAAACCCACTCACGTATACGAGGAGTTATTTCTAAAGTTTTATTCTGACATCTACCCAAGCCAACTCCATGTTCTCTATTATCCTAACAATTTGTGAGTTGAACGGTGGTTAGTCGTGTCACTAGCCCATGTTTGGATCTCAACATCTTCTGTGAACCCCTAACACAACACCTTCTCGGGGACATGATCTTCCTCCACCAAGCAAAATGAGTGCATCGATCCAAAAATAAGAAAAACGAATAATAGGAAAAAATGGGAGCTCTATGCTTTTGTTCTTCCCAATGAGAGTTGACATTGAATGCCACTTTCATCCATTCACGTCTTTGCTTTAGGACATTTATATGCAAGTACTAATGAGAAATAAAGCAAGTTATAGTTCTAGAGACATGTACGTACCTACATAGTTAATGATTCTTTGCTATAAAATTATAAATCAAGTTTTCAATCCAAGGAATTCACATCCTGTGTGTGGAATGAATCAAGTTACAGGTTTAGGGACACGTGCTTATGTACACTGAATTAGCAATCGATTATTATAAAGAGTTGTTTATTAAGGGAAGGATTACATGAATGTAAAATGCACATGATGTGCTTATTAAATATTTGGGGCAGAAATGGGTTTGTACTGTTGCAAATGCACAGGAGGCTGCAGTCAATGTCATAAGTACCACCCCCTTTTCATTCTGTGCACGGGGAGTAGATACGATCCAAAATGGAGAGGAGTTGGAACACCTAGGAATGAAATATTTTGGGCAATGAAATTCTTTGTTGATGTCAAGATGATCCTCATATGAAGATTCAAGCTACACAATTGATAATTTGGATGGAAAAGGATTTTAATATTGTGAAGATAGTGTTGTAATATTGTGAGGATTTGATCTATCACATAAAACTCAAATTATAGAAGTCAATAAATGAGAAGTCATTAGTGTCCTTCTTGTTAGTTTTCAGACAAATGGTAAGCAGATTCTGTACTCAGAAAACTTAGTCCTAACTGCAAAAAGCTTAGGATGGAAAAATCCAACTGAAACAGCATATCTGAGTGCGCTAATCTACAAACACATACTGCTGACAATATGAACAACAAATACTCACAGATCTGAATTATCATTACTGCATCTGTATTTTATTAAAACTGAAAAGAAATACACTGCACTAGAGTGAAATTTTATAAAAAGGACTCTATATGCATCATGATTAAAATTAGAATACACATCCTTTAAATAGAAGTGTACCATGAATCCAACTAAGAGAAACTATATAAGGTGTCAATTAAAGCTCCAAGTTCAGCTTATGACTCATTGGAGTGACACTCAAATTGACTGAACAATCAACTAGTTTGACTAAGCAATCAACCTAATCTAACAACCAATAACTCCTGAACAATCAAGTTATCAACTAGTTTGACTAATCAATCAACCTAGTTAAACAGCCAATAACTCCTGAACAATCAACTAGTTTGACTAATCAATCAAAGTAGTTGAGACTAAATTATGTCCTATAAAACACTCAAGTCTTGAATAGTTAACTGGCTGCTAATCTCAAATAAGACTTCTTACATAGCTGGGCCATATTCTCGTATCTAACAACATCCTCTCGATGTTGATCTCTCTGCTGCACACAGGTCTGGATCTGCTGTAGTCATTGTTGTGCCATCACTATGAGAACACTAGCCGTGCAACAAGGTAAAAACTCCTTGCTTCAGAACTAGAGCTATGGTAGGCATTAAAGCAAGAAGAGGATATGCTTCCAATGAAGCTGTGAAAAATCCATCTTTGGAATTATGAGGAAATTGAGTAGAATCAAGACCTTCAATCCACTGAGGGAGGGTATGAGCAATGTAGTTCTTCATCAATTCGAATAGTTTCTAACTGAACCAAGGAAGAAGGTGGATTGTTGAATAGATAGACTTCCTCACAAGTGGAATCTGTTGTATGACAATTGTAGTCCTTAAAATCCAATACCTGCACCTACGTCATGTGGTTAATGATCTGAGTGCATAATGCCTCGTGGTTACTGTGCCGAGGATCATTTAAAGATGGTAGTGATGGACAATCAACAATTATATTGACAACTATAGGAATTGAAGACAAATAAATCAGTTGCGTATGTGGATCCAAGCTGGTAGGTGGAATTATTGTGGAGATGTGGTATGGACATGCATGTGATTGATTTTGCAGAAGCATAATCTGTAATACTTGAACCATTTGTAGCATTAGCCTGGTTTAGTTCTTGGTTGGTCTAGCCAATATCTTTTTCAAGAGCATGTGTATGGCTAAAAGCAATATGTTCAAGAGTATAGTACTCACCGATTCCTATGAGGACTGCTTTGAGGATTTGCTTGTAGATTTTGTGGCTATAGCCTATTTTCAATTAGCTATGGGATTGAGAAAGAGAAGGAACCAAGGTTTTGTAGCCAATGATTTGGAAATGAAACCTCTAGGCAAGTAGATATGAAAATTTCATTCTTGATGGGAAGGCCATTGGCTCAATGTCACAGATTCCTCAATACTTCTCTGAATGTATCATGTAAACAGTTTTTGGAAAGCTTTCAAAGAGTAATTTTAATGGTGCAAAAATCATTATAATAAGACACTTTTGCTAGGAGAAATCTGCACTACAAGATAATGTTTTTTTTAACCGAAAAAATCAGTAAAATGACTTGAAAATCAACATAGATTTGAAGAGCTATTACTTGGTAAGGTTTTTTAGTGTCTATTCAATGAAAAACACCAACATTGAAATAGCTACTTAAATTTGAAGGTTTTGAAGAGAATACATCTAGTGAAGGATAAGTGGTAGGAAGCCTAAAGTACACTACGTCTAGTCACTAGTATCTTGATTGGGAGAGGCTTAATGGTGTTAGATATATTAAGGGCAAAAGGTGGAAACTCTTGAGAGGGTTAGATCTAAAAGCAAGAATCGAAAAGATCTGATACCAAATGATATAATCGAGTGGAGGATAAGGAATCCCCAAGAAGGCCAGATGTATTTACTTGATGACAAGAAACTTTATCTAGAAGGACATTGTTGAGGTGACTAGATCTAGAGGCTGTAATCACAAGGCTCATACCAAATGATATGACATTTGAGCACGATTGAGGCAACAACAAAGAACACAAGAGATTGCTATAGCTGTACATGTTTGATCCATAATTGATATGGACATTCCATTGCAAATTCATCAACATGGATCTATATACTGCACACTCAAACTATGCTACTGCATACATGTGACTGCTTAACCAATCTACAAAACCACAGTACAACCTTGAGCATGAGTATGAACTCAACATACAGCTGTTCATGCTCAATTACAGCCAATCTTTATCTACTTGTCCCATGAGATGCTAGAAAACTTGCAAAGAAATGACATAAGTAAAGGAAAGCAATGTCAAATGAAAAAATATCAACACTAGTGATTTATCCTAGAGAAACTCAATTAGGGAAAGATCTCCAGCAAAATTTACTATCAATCAAATTGTACAAGATTGCTACTTATGAGGGCCACTAAGGACAGCAACAACAATGCATCCTCTCAGTTGCATCTGGTGAACTCAACAACTAAATCATAGTGAAGCTATCCCTAGAATTATGGCAATTGATGGCAACCTTTAATTGCTAATCATCTAGGATAAGTAGTATTGGAATACGAATACCTAATGCACTAATAATTCTCAATTAGTTCCTATATACCTGCTCTCTAGTGTATACTCAGGTCTAATTATGTTATAGGGGAGCACAAGAGTTGACCAGAGTAACTGGAACATCTAGCATATGAAGAGACAAAAGGAGAACCTATTTAAGTTCTTGAAAGAATTATGGTTCTACGTTTTTTCATACATGGGCTTTTGCCTGCTGCTGAAATGGTCTATTGGTCTTGTTCCCATCAGTAGTGTGCTTGTCTAACCATTTTTGTCCCAGCCATTTCTGTCACTATTAGACACAATCTTCCTTATTTGTTCTTTCCCTCACCTGATTCTGATTCTGCAACTCACTTTTGATGGTTGATCCATTCAACCAACTGAAACTGATTTTTTTCTGATCAACTTATAATCAATGGTGTCATTTGTATTAGTGTACGTAGATTACAAGGATGTAGAAGGAAGCTTCTAGAGGAAGGAAGATTCAAGATGAAGAGATCTACATAGTGATTTGCACAACATTTACGAATAAATAAGAAACTCATGTGGCTATGTCAGACATATATTAAAGTGCACTAGTCCAGATTACTATATTAAATAAAATACTTTATTCCGTATGGATACATCTCTTCATTCCTTTATTCTTTTAATCCAGTTCTTACAAGACACTGTCATAAATTGATGCTAGATGCAACTTTGGATTGTGTGCCAATTTAAGTTTTATTTCGGGAGGAATAAATTAAAAAGTCTTACAATCATTATGATTGTCGTGATTGGCGATAATTTTTTTTGGTATACTATAGTAATTTCAAGATAAGAGAACAATTCTAAGGGTTTCAATGTTAAATGTTTGACTTGTCCTAATGCAAGATATATTTCATATTTTGGGATGCAATCACCAGAGGCATTCGAAGGACAAGGAATGAGTGATCTAGATATAAGAATGATGATAGAAAAATTACAGCAACATAAAACCGAGGTTCTTGATTGCACTTCTTTTATGCAGGTTAAACTGATAAGTATATAGAGTTGATATCTGTGTCAAATTTGCATTAATATGTGCTTTTTGGTTTAAGAGCTGCTCTTTACACCATTTTATTACTTTTAGGATCAAGCTTTTCCATGTGTTATAATCCTTGTTTGAGAATGTTAGAAATTATATGTCACACACCTTGTATAATGATATTTTAATAATATTATAATGTTGGTTCTCAATGATTTGGATGCCTCATTGGAGAGGAACCTTGAGATTCCCCTTTGTAATTTTGATCCTGCCACTTGGTATGTCTTCTATGACATGGGAGTTACATTGTGTAAGAGCATCTATGACACATAAGAGGTATGTAAGAGCATCTATGATGTGGAAGTCACATTGTAAGAACACTTATGATGGTGGTTACAAAAAACATTGAAGGAAGGCATTTGTGACTAGCTAAATATAGCTGTGTAAGAGAATTTTGTGAGGTGAAATCAATGCACCAAATTGGAGCGCTTGTTATATGAAGGTGTTTTGGGTCCATGGTATTGGAAACTATTTGGTGGTTTCCTGTTTTTCTCTCCTCTATAATCAATTGCTTGGCATTGTGCTTAGTAGGAAAAAACTATAGTGATAAGTTTCCATAGCACGTACATGCTATTACTGGATTGATCATAGGATTGGAAGCAACTCATATGTGCAGTGAGAGTGGGTTCTCTAAAGGTGCATTTTGTTAGATTGAACACAAGATTGAGGATGTATTTCAGCACAATTGAAAAACTCTCTATATTGTAATAATCCCTTGCCAATCTGACCTTAATTTTCAGTCTATAGGTTTGACATCTCGTCAAACCCTTTGCATGAAATGGACTGAGTTCTGATTTTTCGTGTTAATTCCACTTGTATTGAGTATTGGATGATTGTTTTCAGTTTAGTTTTGCAAAACAAATGCATATAATGACAACAAATAATATCGAATGCAAAACAATGAAAGAACATACAACAACTTCTTATTTCCCGTCAAGGGCAGTGAGAGTACAATGAAACCAGGTCTGATATAGGCCTGATTTGATTACAGCAGCAAGATATTTCCTTCAAAATCCAATCAATATTGATTCCCAATGAAATACAAACATACCCGGATCATAGGCTGCAATATCAAACACTTTGGTCAATGAAGAAGATGACACTTTAACTGAAAAGGTATGACTGTAGGTGATGATTCCAGATCAGCAATAAACCCTTGGAAAGAATCTGGAAAACTCTCAAAAAATATCTGCAATACCAATGATGCCTTCAAACCCTAGGCGCACTTGGACTGAAATGACTATTTCCTCTTCAATCTTCACAAAACCCCATTGCCCATATGCAGAAATAAATTTATAAATTATTTTTAACTGATACAAGTCTGAAACCCTCACCAAGAGCTTTCAAAAATTCACCCAGCCTGTCGCCCTTATGCAGGAATTCTTATAAAATGTTTTGGTCACGAAATTAGCAATATATCACGAAATAGGGGTCATAAACCCTAGCGCCTAGCTCTGCAAGATTTCTCCAGCAATAAAAACCCTAGCTGTCCAGGATAATATGAAAATATGGCAATAAAATTTCCAAATCTGAAACAATATGTCTTCCACCTTCAAATAAACTTCAAACCCTAGCTGGTTGAAGCTCCAAAATGATATAAAACTTGCAAATATGCTAAATGATGAACCCTAGGTGGATTCACCTCTCAAAGTAGAGTTGGGTTTTTGTCCAATCTACTAATTTTTGAAGGTTTTCGTCCTCAAAAATGGCTGCAAGAATTGCTTGATCAGAAAAAAAGAATAATCCACCATGCTTTCAAAACCTCCAAATGACCTTGTTTATATAGCAATCACTCCTTATTTCTCCAAATAGGTCGGTCCAATTTGGGCGCCACATTTCACCTTTTAAATTTGTTTTTTAATTTAATTTTTAATTCCCTCAATTGGGCACCAAACCCCCAATTCAATTTTATTATTATTTTTGCCCTCCTTATAACTCCAAAGGGGTCACCTAGCCCCAAATAAAATATATAAAAATATTTTATCATCACCAAAAATGGTAATAAATACCTTCTAACCTCCTCTTTGAGCGCCAAAGCCAAAAATAATAAAATATTATTTTCTCTCTTTATTTTTCTTGCTCGCCTCAAAATGGGACATTACATATATTTAGGGAAACCTGGGGATGCGTCCCCCGCCCCCCCCCTAAAAAGGCCCATCCTTGTCCCTGGGACGTCCCAGGTACAAGGGGACAGTCCCCTGGTGTCCCCTTTTTTTTTTCAAAACTTGGGAAACATCCCTGAAATGGGGAAACGGTCAACGGGAAAAGGGGGACCCCCCCGACCGTCCCGAGGACGGCCAGGGGACGCCTGAAACGTCCCTCGACCGTCCCGGGGACGGCTGTTCGTCCCCCATGTCAAAGCATGGTCAAAACAAAAAAATATGATGAGATTTTGTCACTCATGAATGATGAACAGTCCTTAACTGGCAATAACAATGGGCAGTGACCATGCCATAAAGGGTAGTTACCTTGATCACAGAGGGTTGTGCATGAGACTGTTAAAGTCTTTACAAAAGGTAAAGACTGTGCAATAACAGATAGATCAAGGGAAAAACTTACCAAGATGAGGACAGTCAAACCTTAGAAAAGATAGTCATAGAAGGTTACATAATGGGTTATGCTGAAAACACAAGTAAAAGACCTTTATTGAACCCTCCAAAAATTCAATATGATGTTTATTTGAGCAATGGAGAGGTCAAAAACTATTTGAAACCATCAGAATCCTAAAGAAATTCCAAAGGCATACATGGTAGGCTCTTTAAAGAAGGTGGTTAGATAATTTAGAAAGTATCCAAACTCATCAAGAGGATAGACTGTGGACTAAAAGTGGATTGTTTTAAAATGCAAATCTGGAAGTTTCAAAAGCCCTATACTAGTTGTGAAGATGACAGGGGAGAGATCAAAAGGACAATTTTGGGACAGTCCAGTGACGAAAAGGTTTGCAAAGTGACCTCACCACAAGATGACTGTGGTTTTGAACAATGCATAGAGTTTTCAAAGGATTGTCATTAAAGCATTTGACAGTGGGCTAAATATGATTGTGGTTTGTCTATTAAAAAAGACAGTCACTTTGGTCAAGTGAGCAGTCAACCATGAAAGGGCAATCACTTTGGACTAAAGTGACATAGTCTAATGAAGGGTAGTTTTGAAGATGAAGGCAAACACAATGATAAAGTACAGTGACAAAATATTAGAGAGGAACTTTTGATAGTCATGAATGAACAAGGGTGTGTTTGATGACAATATTTTGAGATAGAAGACAGTTATTCTTGAGAAAATCATTAGATTGTAATATCTTCTTTATCAGAGGTATGAGTTGATGATTGATAAAGCTTAAAAATATGGCAAACAATTGACAGTAAGGAGAAAAGTATGACAATACTAGAAGGTTTCCTCCAAAGCTTTTGAGGTATTATAACTTAAGGTTCTATAATGTATATTTTGCATGCTTTATCCATGTTTTCATATGAATATTTAAAATTTCCCTATATATTTTAAATTTTCCCTATATTTTATGTAATGTCCCCTTTTTCGGCATGATCATGTTTGATGGTGGTTAGCCTATTTCTTAGACTCTCGTAGGCTATGAGGTTGGGTTAGAGGGTCAGTGGCATTATTTGATGAGTTTTGTCGTTCTCAGTTCAGAGCCCAGTGACTGGTTCACAGCAGGCGTTGGCAGTGCAGGAGTTGACAGCTTCTGACGGCACAGGATTATATGGTGTTTTGAGTGAGTTATGGGTTTTTAAGTGATTTAAATATTAATTGATTTAATATTTAATTATAAAGTCAAATTGACTTTATATTTTTGAATCACTTAAATATTCTCTAAAAGTGATTTAATATTTTAAATCACTTGAATGGATTAAGTGCGCCCAAGTATTTAATTCATATACTATTGAAATGAATTAAATATTATTTAAAAGATTTTAATATCCAAAAGTGTTGTATCTTTCTTGGGATTCGTGCCTTTGCATAAAAGGGCATTTCTGGCAATGAGAAACTCATCTTTTGACTATTTCGAATTGCCTTGTGCATCTTTTCTCTGAGCATTCTCCTGAGAGCAGGGTTTGATCATTGTGTCCATTGGAGAACGGAAAACTCTTCAGTGTTGAGTACGTTTGAGGCTGTGAGAGATCAGCTGAATCCGTACAGTTGAGGGCTTCACACAGAAGTTCTACAGTTGCAGACAGAGCTTTATTTATGCAGTATTTGTGCTTGATAATAATTGAGGGTTTCTTGGTGGCGTACTTCTTGCTTCAGGGATTCTTCTTTCAGAGATTCATTTCCTTCTTTTCATGGCCGTACGGACTGCCTTGGTTTGTGTGCCTTGAGAAAGGCGTGTGAAGTGAAAGGGAGAAACGCCTTCTTTTTGAGCTGGTTTTGGCTTCTATCCTTGGCGCCTAGTCTATTCAGTGCATTGTGACCTGTTTCTCAGCAGGAGAAACCCCTTCTGGAGCCTTGGCGTGCCTTCATGCTGATTTTCACCATTTTCGGCTGTAGATCTGGCTATTGCTTTATATAAAATAACTGGAGTTTTTCGGGTATGTCTGTTATGCATATTCTAATTGTCTCAGTATAATAATAGCTTCTGTATTTCCAATTTGTGAATTTTTGCTTTAAATTTCATTTTATGAGCAAAAATATGCTGCGCCCCTTCTCTTCTGTCTATTAAGATTTCTTTAAAAAACTTAAAAAACAATTAAAGACTTAAGAATTTGGGGGTTTTGAGCGGAGAGCCAGCAGGGCTCATCACAGTGGTATCAGAGCAGTTTCCTGCCATCCTGTTGGGCATTGATCATGGCTACTTCAATTACTCAGAGGCAGTGGGACAAGAATATGGAGAAGCTGAAACAAAGTTTGAAAAAGTTGGATGAAAATCAGAAAGGGATAAATGAATTGATTTCAGATCCTGCAACCTTAGATAAAACAACAAGGTTTATGGCATCCATCTTCAGGTCTACATCACAAAATAAAAATGAGATACATGAGGTCTCTACAGGTGAAGTATCCAGAAATCTTCACAATGAATTCTCAGCAGTTAGTGACCAGCATACAGCTGATCTTATGGAGGACAAAAATCAGACTTACATAGAAGTAGATGTTGGGCACAGGACACTTCAGGATGAGCAAGTGTTGTTTGAAGACAAACCAGTTGTATTAGAGCAGCCACATGAAGATAAGGTTCCTTGTGATGCTTCATCAATTACTATGAAAGAAGAAGTGTACAGAAATATGGCTTCTACAACATCTTTTGAGACAACTTCTATTGAAGAGAAAGTTTTACACCATGATAGTGGTTTTGTTGAACTGTTGTGACCATTTCACACATCGCCCCATTGCAAATGGGGACCCCCTGTATTCGCTTTTTGCCTCGGTGTTGCAGTTGCATGTCACTTGTCTTTTTACAATGAGGTCATCATTTTGAGGGTTCCAAGTCAGTCAGTCTGCGAGAGTCATCTGAGCCAAGTCAAGAATCCATGCTTGAATCAGCGCGTAAACATCACCATCGTGCTTAGAGGCCTGGGAGACGAAGATCGACTGTCGTTTCAGTCAAATCCGACACTTCCAAATTTTTAGGGTTTCTCACCCCGGGCCCCCTATTTTTTAGGACCTACTTTTTTGGCACTTTTGGGCAATTCTGGGATCCCTATTTTTTAGGGTCTATTTTTAGAAAGTTTCTATTTTTGGAAAGTTTCTATTTTTGGAAGGGTCCCGAGTTCTGAAAACGCACTCAGAAGTTCGAAAAACTCAATAGATCTCTCAGAAAATCGAAATGAAAAAATTGAAGAATTTCGAAAAATCTGGAAAAAACAAGTAAAAAAGCGTGAAAAATCAGACCAAGAACACTCGAAATCTGGAAAATCAGTCAGAACCAGTTCAAGATCAATCAGATCTGAAGATGAAATCATGAGGATAAGCTCTTAAAATGGTGAAATCTGTGAAAAATGTGCTTAAGTCTGAGGATCGCCATGGAAGAATGATGAAGGAAGGTGTAAGAAATGTCAGGAAGTTTATGGAATTCACCCAGCAACAAGGAAGAACATCCTTGGACCTTCCAAAGTCCGCCCAGCACTTAGGAAGCATGTCCATGCATCTCGAAGGAACATCCTTGGATCTTCCAAAGTCCGCCCAGCATATAGCAAGCAACATCCTTGCATCTCATGAAGTCCGCCAAGTTCAAAGGAAGGATGTCCAAAAAGTTCCAAAGTCCGCCCTTGATATCCTAGGATGCTTTGAAGTCCGCCATGCAGCAAGGAGGCACATCCTAAGACCTTCCAAAGTCCGCCAAGGATGTCCAAAGGGGCTTGAAAGTCCGCCATTCACAAAGAAGCATGTCCAAAAGGCTTGGAAAGTCCGCCTAGGCATGTAGAAGAAGGAAAAATCAAAATTTTCACTAAGTATTAATGCCCAGCAAAGAGAATTTCGAAAATCTGCTAAGTATGGGGGCCTAAAAGGGTGGAAAATTGAACTTTGGCTAAACATCATGACATTTCCAAGAGGTAGAATGTTTAGACAAGTGCCAAGAACTCATGAAGTCCGCCCAGCACTAAGCAAGCATGTCCTAGGATCCTTTGAAGTCCGCCATGCATCAAGGGAGGAAGTGCTGAAAGGTTCCAAAGTCTGCCATGCACTAAGAGGGAAGTCCTTGACACTTCCAAAGTCCGCCCAAGGATATCCTAGAAGTCTCTAAAGTCCGCCAGCCTTAGGGATCCTTGTCCAAACATCACCTAAAGTCCGCCATCTGCTTAAAAGAGAGATGCAAGAGGGTTATGAAGTCCGCCCTTGAAAGATTTGACTTGGCTGAAGACTATCCATGAAAATTTCGAAATTTTGCCTAAGTGTAAAAGCCTAAAAAGGTGGGAATTTGAAATTTTGACTAAGTGTTGTAGGATTTCCAAAGGGGATAAAATGTTGAGATAAATGCTAAAGTGTTGAGGAAATCCGCCCTAGAAAAGAGGGACGTCCAAAAATGTTCATCCTAAAGACTTACAAAGTCCGCCATAAGCTTGGAAAGAGTTAGCAGGGTACTAAAGACATCCATGATCTTCGTCCAAAATGTCAAGGAAGTCCGCCTAAGACGATAAGATTTTTGGCTAAGTGTCAATGCCAAGTCCAAGAAAAAGTTCGAAATACTTGCCTAGGTGAAGAGGCTAGGGGATGAGAAATGAAGACGTTGGCCAAGTATTGTGACACTTTCGAGAAGACAAATGCCAAGTTTGAAAGGACATGTGCTAAAGAAGAGTAGGATGTGGCAAGAAATAAAACGAAGTGTGCCTAACACGATGAGGAAAAAGAGACAAAATTTGCCTAAGTATGGAAAATGTTAAAAATTGCCAACTTCGACCGAAGAAAAATGCACAAGCCAGGGAGAAAGGAAGGATCGTCCTTGGCCAGAATGAGGAAGAATATGTCAGACATCAAGGAAATTCGCCCGAAGAATACATTCGGACGAGGATTTTGCCTATAAAAATTCGACTGAGCAAGGAAATATTTGACTTTGGCAGAGCAAAATAAGCTTAAAATCTCGCCTCGGCAAAGAAAAACAGGGATCTGGCAATGAAATTTTCGACGGAATGGCTTAAATTTTGGTTTGGCTAGACGAAATTGAGGATAAAATTGGAAGATACACTCTTAGCCAAGAAAAATGAAAGGAAAATCGAAATAGCCATGGGTCGAAGACGAACGGGTTGGAATAAATTAAAATATTTTAATATTTTATTTTCAATGCCTTGAACAAAATAAAATTTGCCAGAGATGTTTTGGAGGAGAATAATTTGTGCCGGCCAGAGATAAAATCCGATGGGAAAAATTAAATTCACCGTGACTTCAGGAGAGAGAGTGGTAAAAATTCAGGAGAGAGAAAATCTGAATTTGTTTATTTTATTTCTTGCAGGTGGATGACGACGCGAGGCGAGTCTTCAAAGAAGAAGCAAAGGCATGGAATGGAGGCAAGTCTGCTTCAAGCCAGATAGAGTGAAGGAAAAAGATGGCACAAGCACGAGAAAGTCTGACTTTGCCCAAGCTCAGCATGTCCAAACCTTTTCCGACTTTGCTTGGAGAAGGTATGTCCAGACATCCATAAGATCCGCCAAGTACAATGGCAAACATGATGCAAAGTCCGACCTAGACCAAGAAAAGAAATGTCAAAGTGTTGAGAAGGTTCGCCAAGCATAAAGAAAAGATGGCAAAACCACTAGCAAATCCGACTTTGCTCAACTGAGAAATGGCACAAGCATGATAAAGTTCGACTTCTCCCTAGACATGTTTGTCCAAAGTGGCTTGAAGTCTGACTTAGGCCGAGAGAGAAAACGTCCAAGCTCATGTGAAGTCCGCCCAAGGAGAGGACGAGAAAATTGGCTACAAGAATTCACTAAGTGTTGGACGGAAAACAGGAAGGGTGAAGAGGAAAATAAAGAGGAAGTGAATAAAATTCTTGTCCAGGGATGGAATTTGTCCTACATAGCACAAGCCAGATTCAGAATTGAAGGCAAATCCACAGGCAAAGTTCGTTCGAGCATGGTGTTGAATGATCCAGATGATGTTACAAAATGAACCTGAATAGCCAAAATTTGGCTAAGTCTAGGAAATACTTCACAGAGGAAATTCCAATTTCCTCCATTGTGGCTAAAGCACAGGGTCATTCTTCTCCAAATTCAAGACACTTGAATGGATATCCAGACGTCTCGGAAGGATTTCATCTACAATCCCAGACCTATTGAAGCAATCCGAACAACTTCTTGAGGGTTTCATCTCCTGAAGACAAGCTTCCAATCAGAATCAGAAGGTGACAAGAAGAGGGTTCTAAACATATCTCCATACTTAGACAATTTCTTGACACAAATTGGAGAATTCAGAGAGGAGATCCCAAGGAATAGCATCAACCCAGTTCAAGCAGGAGGAATTTCGAAGTAACCAACTCCAAGTCCAGACACCTGCTCCAAGGGGAGACGTCCAGACCTCAAAGATTC
>VDFB02083272.1:0-157320 GCA_007258455.2 Sequoia sempervirens
TCCAAAAATGGAGCTTCTTACATGTAGAGGATCTCAGATCCCCAAGTTCTACAACACATGCAAGTTACAGAAAGCTACAGAATAACCCTTTTGCAATATGCGAGCTTGTCCCCAAAAAGTTACCCAAAATTAGAAACCCAGCCCATAAATAAAGCTCCTCATTAGTTTGGAAGCCAAAAACACATTCAAATTTGAGTTTAGGCGGTTTGGCGCCGAAAATTACAACTTGAAGTTCAAATTTCAAAAGTACATTTGCAATTGTATCTTCTAGAAAGTGCGCCAACTTCCCGGGGCCATAACTTTTGATCCGGGACTCTGATTCGCAAACCGTTTGAACCGTTCGAAAGGTCTCGAAGTCAATAACATGCTCGAAATTAGTTACGCCAATTTTGGCAAGTTTTGGGGCCGTTTCGGGAACTCTAAGTGCCTCAAATCTCACTCGGAAGATTTTCAGGTGCAAATATGGGAAACTAAAACTGTAATATCTTTCAACACATGAACAGAAAATAAAAACCGTAAATTGAGAATTTCATTATGACGAAAAGGGTATCCAAAAATGTAAAAACATCTAAAAACTGAGAAACTTGAAATTTTACTATTTTTGGGTGATGCAAGATTGCCCTTACACCACTGGATGCTCCTGCATCACCTAGGCATTGCAAGATCTTTACATGTGGGTTATCTAGATTTCCTTGGAGGTTGCAAGTTCATGCAACATAACTTAGAGTTGAAAAGGAATTAATTTAGGTTTTAGTTAGAGTTCGAATTTGAAATTTGTTTTGATCAAATTGTGTAATATTTCACACTTATGTTCTCTTTGGAACAATTTTCTAGATATTTACATTTTTTTTCATTCAAATGTTATTTAATCTAACTTGGCCAAGTTTTGCATCCATATATTTTTAACGATGTTAAAAAAAGAAAAAGAAAAAGAAAATCCAAATCTAAAATTCTATAAGTAATAGTTTTGTTAAACGTTCACATCCGATTTGAGTTCACAAGACAAAAGTGCTTTAGAGGCCATCTTGAAGTTTGAAGAGAATTTAGGTGTGAAATAATATGAAGGAATTTAATCTAATTTTGCATCTAAATTTATATCCTAGGTGTATTCAATAGCCTTGAGATTGTGAAATGTTGGCAAGTGTCTTCTTATGGAGTGTGAGATGATGCCACTTATCATACCCTAATGCAACCACAACTAGTGTGAAAATCCAACATGGACCCAAAATTTATTTAAACTAGATTGTGTAACATTTTACATTTGGATTCCTTTCAAAGCAACATTCCAAAAAATTCTTTTTTTGCTTCATAATCTCCCTTGCTCCAAAATGTTATTAAATTTGAATTAACTGGGCTTTGCACTTGGTTTTTCTTAAATAAGTTAGAAGTCTAAAAAAGGAGAGAAAAAATGGATCCAAAATTTTATAAGCCACAGTTTTTCCAAGTTTTGCATCCAAATGGAGTTTACATGATAAAAAGTGCTTTAAGGGCCATTTTGAAGTCTAAAGAGGATTTAGGTTCAAGATATTATGAAATTGGGTTTAATCTAAAGTTGAATCTAGATTTATATCCTAGATGTAGTTTCAATTTTCCTATGAATTTTAAGTGAAAAAAAGTTATAAATTAAAGCCCTTAAATTCCATAGTCCATAAATTTGGATAATTGCATGTTTTATAGATTTGATTATGTAAAGTTGTTTTCATCAAGGTTTTATATCATACTCCATGATCCATGATCTATCATCACACTTATCTCTTGTTATATGCATCTCGATGATGGATCATGGATATGATTGGAAATATTGATTAAAAAAGCTCTGCATAGGAAAATCTAGAAACATCAAATTATATAGACTAGTAATTTTATTAGTTTACATTGAACCATAAACACCACCTAAATTCATGTGGGACATTTAATAAGAATAATATAATACTTAAAATGTACCTAGTTTCTTCATTTTTTTATTTATTATAGAAAAACAGGCATAGATTAAACAATAACCAACTTATTTGTTTATATTGTGAGAGGTAAAATGATGCAACAACATCCTAGAGAACCTTACCACATTCCATCACTCTACATCAATTTGAATCATGGAAGAGAACATGACATCTTCAACAACTCACACAACATATTTAGATATCAAGCATTTGGATCATATTTTGAGAAGTTATCACTGCCAAAAGATCACAATGAAGAGCAAGTAGAAAAAAGCTCATCAAGTGAAGTTTGCAGAGCCTTTTCATACCTTACAACATCAAACCCAATATATCATGAGGCAACATGGGACCATAGAAACCTCTAGTTGGAAATGCATCAAGTTTCATTAATTCATGGAACTTCACCATTGAATTCATGCTGACCTACATGTTTCATAGAGCATCAAGTTTTGGAACTCCTTAGGACAATGTTGATCATTCCTAGAGCTAGAGTTGATATACAAACTTCTCTTGGATTCATTTGAAAAGAGCCAGTCATATAGTTAAAAAGAAAATAATTAAGAGTTAGGATTCTAAGTTGGGTCTTGTTCTCAAGTTTTATTGTCACATTTGAATGTAAGCTTTTAATAAGCCTTTGGCAATCTATGAGCCAATCTGTAATTTGTATGTAGAAAGAAAACAAGAATTTTGTAATCATTTTGGTATTTGCATCAATGAGAATTTCCTTTCTTCCCTATGATAATTTTGTTGTGTTAACTCTTAGCTACATGGTTGGATAGTACCTCTTTTGGACCCTCCATTTGTGATTGCATCAAGTGGTATTAGAGAAATTATTAGATTCCTTTGAGAGTAAAGTAATTTCTACAAGATCCTATGGTGAATAGATCACCAATTTGAGATAGCCTACAGGTGTTTTCTAATAGAGTGTTGATTGTGAGGTAGTTGCAACCTTATAGCTAGATCACCAACTTGAGGTGGTTGCACTGGATCTGAGGAAATATGACACCAAGGAAAATGCTTGGTATGACAAATATTGCTAGATTAATGGAAGAAATGTTATAAATGATGAGAATGATTAATATCCAATTAGATGATGTAAAAGAAGATATGAAAAGAGGTCTAAACCCTAGACATGAGGACAAGAGTGATGATGAAGAATTAGTAGCCCACAATCTAATTAAAGAAATCCTAAAAGAAGAAGAATCTTATTAAATCAAGATTTTGAAAGGCATTTCCAAAATTGGTAAGAGACCTAGAATTGAGATTTCTAATTATGATGGTAATTTGAATCTTGAGCAATTGATTGTCTAGATAAATGAAATTGAAGAATACTTTGAATATGATGAAATTTAAGATTCATAAAGGGTCATATTTGCAAAAACTAAGTTGAAAGGACATGCCATTATTTGGTGGAGATAAGTTTAGTTGGATATAAATAGAAGAGGAAATGAGAGAATAAAAATATGATATATAATGGTGATGAAATTGAATAACCAATACATACCTATTGATTATGAACTTGATTTTTTGACGAGATTGCAAAACCTAAGGAAAAAGGAGAAGATTGTGAAGGAGTACACTGAATAATTTCATAAGATGATTATCAAGACTAAGTGAAGCAATTGAGGAGAAAGTTGTGCAGTACTTCAATAGATTGAGAATGAATATCCAAGAAGAATTGAGCTCGGTAAGGATGAAAACAGTTGAAAAGGCATACTAGTTTGTTCTAAAAGTTAAGGAAAATTTGAACAAAAGATTTGAGAAGAGGTAGAAGAGTGGAGGAAGTAGATTGTAGAGAGGTAGACTGCAACATGGTGAGAGGAGACCATATGTGGAGCATAATAAGGAACTAATTCCACATCGTATTGATGAGAGGAGTGAAATATTTCGAAGAAGAGGTGACATAAATTCCTACCACAATAATAAAGGAGTCAACAATACCTATTGCAATGAGGGATACCAAAGAAGTGATAGGAGATTTGATAATAATCCAATTAGAGGAACTTACTTTAGATGTGGAGGACATTGAAAATTTGAATGCCAACAAGGGAGTGCTAGCAAAAGAGGAGAGGATAGCGCAAGGGAAACATATGTAGAGGAAGAACTTATTAGATCACTAGGATTTGTATGGAAACCTAAGAAGGGTGAATCACTAAACATGAGGAAGGCTTTGTTGCAGACTAAGATGATTGTTCAAGAATTGACACAAAGTAAAATTTTGTTTAGAACAATATGCAAATCAATAGGTAAGTGTTGTAAAGTTATCATTGATAGTGGTAGTAAGAATAATTTGGTTTATAAGGAGATTGTCATAAAGTTTAATTTGAAGAGGATAAAACATCCAAACCCATATAAGATCTCATGGATTCAAGATGATCACAAGATATTGATAAGTGAATAGTGTTTGGTGAAATTTCATATAGGATCATAAAATGATGATGTATTGTGTGATATTATGCCAATGTACGTATGTCATATGTTTTTGGGGAGACCATGACAATATGATAGAAATGAAATTCATGATGGAAGAAATTATACCTACATTGTGATCTTGAATGGGAAGAAACATATCTTGTGACCTTCTAAGGAAGAATACAAGAGCAAAGTGTGCAATAACACCAAGATCTATTTAGTGGATTAGAGGAATTTTTTGGATGGATTGAGACATGAAAACATGTGTTTTGTATTAATTCCAAGGAAGTACAACAATCAAAATGTAGAAAGTATTGTTACAAAGGAGGATGAACCACCACAAAAGGAATCATCTAAATTGTTTATATAATACAAATTATATTGTATCAGAGAATATTCCAAAAGGAATACCACTAGCTCAAAGCATCATTCATCATATTGGACTAATACATAGAGCTAGTTTTCCAAAAAAAAAAGTGACACATATGATGACATTGGTAGAGAATGCAAAGTTAAACAAATAACTGCATGAATTGCTAAGGATAGGGTTGATCTAGAAAAGATTAAGCTCATGTGTGGTGCCAAAAAAGATAGTACCAAAGAAAGATGGAGAATGGAGGATTTGCATAAAATCAAGAACCATCAACAAGATCACTATCAAGTATAGATTCCCATTGCCAAGGATGGGTGACATTATGGAATGTTTGAGTGGTGCAAAGTATTTCATAAAGATTGACTTGAAGAGTGGATATCATCATATCATAATCAGAGAAGGAGATGAATGGAAGAATGCATTTGAGAGAAATGTGGTACTATACAAGTGGTTAGTTATGCCTTTTAGATTAACCATCACGTCAAGTACATTCATATGGTTAATGAATGAGTTTCTGAAAGAATTCTTGGGTAAGTTTATCATTGTTTACTTGTATGATATTTTTATTTTTATTAGAATAAAAGAGGAGCATTTATGACATATCAAAAAAGTATTTCCGAGGTAGAGAGAAGAGAAGTTGATAAACATCAAGAAATGTAGTTTCATGAAAATATAATTGGTCTATTTGGGGTTTGTCACTTTTTCAAAAGGTTTTAAGATGGACCTAAAGAAAGTAAGGGAAATTACAAAGTGGCTAACACCAATGACCATTAGAGAGGTGAGATATTTTCATGGATTGACAAGTTTCTACAAGAAGTTTATTAGGAGTTTTAGTGTCATTTGCACACCAATGACATAAACAGTAAGGAGAGATTAGAAGGAATTCAAGTGGACATTAGGAGCATAAAAGAGTTTTGAGCCGCTAAAGCACAAGTTAATAGAACAACCAATATTACCCTTTCCTAATTTTGATAAGGTATTTCAAGTTGATTGTGATGTTAGCGGAAGTGTGGTAGGAGAAACATTGAGTTAAGAAGGGAGACCAATAGCATATTTCAGTAAGAATCTGAATGATACAAGGAGATATTTAGTCTATGATTAGGAGTTTTATGCCATAATTCAAGCCTTGAAGAAGTGGAGACATTACTTTTTTTGAAAGTGTGTTGTATACTAATCATCAAGCCCTTCAATACTTGAATAACAAAGGAAAATTGAATCAAAGATACATGAAGTGGGTAGAGTTTATGCAGATCTATACATTTGTGTTGAAGCATTAGGGTGGTAATCAAACAAGGTAGAAGATGCATTGAGTAGAAGAAGAAACTTGTTGTCAGAGATGAAGATAGTGGTAATAGGATTTGAAGAATTGGAACTCTTGTATGTGGATGAACTGAATTTTTCCAAAGCTTGGAAAGAAAGTAAACAACCAGTAGTGATAGACATAAACAAGTGGTTAAACTATTTAATCTAGAATGGTATGCTATTAAATGGAAATAAAATATGCATTCCTAACAGTTTGATGCAAGATAATTTGATCAAGGAGAAACATAATAACTTATTAAAATTACACTTTGGTATTGATAAGATAGTGGCCTTGGTAAGTGAACACTATTTTTAGACCAAATTTTATAAGGATGTAAGGAAATTTATTCAAGCGTGAATAATTTGTCAAATTGCAAAAGGAAGTAATTAGAACACAGGATTGCATCAACTTTTGATAGTACTAGAAAAACCTTGGGAGGATATAAGAATGGATTTCATACTAGGTTTTCAAAAGACACAAAGAGGACATGATTTCATATTTGTAGTAGTTGATTAATTTTCTACAATGACACATTGCATCCCTTGCAGAAAAACACATGATGCTGACCTATTTTTCATAGAGATTGTGAGATTGCATGGATTACTATGGAACATAGTTTCAAATAGGGAAACCAAGTTCATAAGATGTTTCTAGAGGACCATGTGCAAGAAGATGAAGAAAAAACTAAAATTTAGTTCAAAATTTCATCCATAGACTGATGGACAAATAGAGGTAGTAAACATGATTATGGTAAATTTGTTGAGATTTTTAGGAGATAAGGAAAATTTTGGGGACATGATTCTAATGCAAGAAGATTTTGCACACAAGAACTTAGTAAATAGAAACAAAAGGAAGAAACCATTTGATATCATGATTGAATTACATCCTAAAGGAGTAGCATAACTCAAAGACATATGTAGGGAAGATAAAAGGAGTGCAGAATTAGAGGGATTTTTAGGATAAATGAAGATAATGCACAATCAGATCTGTAAACATTTGGAGACAATGAATGAAAACTAAAAAAGTCAAAGAGGATGAAAATAGGAGAGATAATGAATCTACAATTGGGGATGAATTCATGGTATATCTCAAGAAGGAAAGATTTCTAATAGGCACCTACAACAAGATTAAGATGAATTTTGGCCCATGTAGGATTCTCAAAAAGTTTGATTTAGGAAATGCCTATGTGGTCAAGTTACCGTAGGTAGTAGGCATATCTCCCATATTCAACATTGCAAATCTTCATTAATATCATGAGGGATAGTCAAGTGGTGACATTACAAAAGTATCTTTCAAGGAACAACTTCCACAACATCAACAGGAGAAAATATAAAATATTTTGGATAAAAAAATTAGATGTAGCACAAGAAACAAAGAGTATGGGGAGCACCTAGTCAAGTGGAAATGAAGACCAATAGAAGACTCATCATGGGTTTCACAAGAAAAAATGGAATGCCTTGTAATTTCCCTAAAAATGATAAAGTATGGGATTGTGGCAAGATAAAAAGTATCCCCTCTGCTTTTCCCTTGCTTTTTTGGGCCCTCCTTGTAAACTAGGCTTAATGGTGCCTTGACTTAGTGTTGTAATGAGTTTAACAGACTCACATTAGATCTTGGGCCCTTGTGAACTAATTAATTTAAATGGTACCTTGCTAAAGTGTTGTGAAGTGTTGTAACACACTTGCACACTTTTCTAAGGTTTTATTAATTAATTACACCTAATAAATCTCTTTTTAACCTCAATCCTGCCTTATTTGAAGTGTTGTAACACACTTTCACACTTTTCTAGGGTGGTCATTAATAATTGGGATTTCTTTTTCTTTAATTGGCCTTATTTTGCATCCACAAGCTCCATTTAATGCATCTTTTCGAGGATAATCCTGACACAAATCATTACCCAATCATAATTTAGGTGTTTTCAGCTTGTGTGGCCTAGATTTAGTGACCTTGGCTTGATTTTTCCTAGATTTAATGTTGAAATGTGGTCAATACATTCACATTAGGTCTTGGGTCCTTGTGAATCAATAAGAATTCTATGATGTCTTGTAAAAGTGTTGTGAAGTGTTGTAACCCACTTTCACATTTTTTAGGACCTTTTCATTATAATTCACCTAAATAACCTCTTTTTAGCACTTACCAAGTCTTATTTCGAAGTGTTGTAAAGATTTGTAACAAAATTTCATGCTTTTCTAGGCTTGTCATTACTAATTTGACCCTTTCTTATGTCTAAATGACCCCTTAAGGCACTTTCCATCCCTACTTAAGTGTATTTTTTAGACTAATCTCGTTAAACATCATTTAATACACTTTAATTCCTGAAACCCAATAAAATTTCTCTGGTGGGACCAAGTCGCCACTTGGGGCAACTTAGCCCCACTAGGCACAAAAATCAAAATTATTTTAAATTTCTAGTAGGATATTATTCTCTCAACCTTAAGGTCGGCCTATGATGTGTTATTTTTGGGAAATTTTGTAAAACCAAGTATAAATAAAGGGTTTTCCTCTCATTTTCACCCCAATTCATCTAATACATTCATTCACACATTAGCATATAATCATTCATAATTCTCAAGCATTCTAGGCATTATCAAGCATCCATTGGAGCATCTACTTGCATATCTTCAGATTTCTAAATCAAGGGTTTGGTGAGTTGTAGCATTGCATGTTGTTCATTCATCATTCTATTTCTATTTCATCTCATTTTCAAGGGTTTGATTACCAAATTGGGGTTTGACCAAGGCAAACCCCTATTCACTAACCCTTAACCCTTTTCCTTCTCTTTGCATGTGTATTTTGCAGGTCTTGTATGCAGACTTGTCAAAGAGAAAGGTGTTAAAAGATGTTGTCAATTCATCAAAGTCATTCAAGTCAACAAAGCCCTAAGTGAAGCTTGGAGACCCTTTTCAACCCGATTTTTGCAGATTTAGAACTGGACACCTGTCAGGAAGAGAAGTACAGACCAAGAGCTACAGATTCTTGTTCTGAAATTCTCGAAAGCTGAAGGTAGACTAAGTCTCCATCAGTAGTGAATTAGTCCCACTTTTAGGCTTGAAAAGTGATTTCTGCATTTTTGGATACCGATTTGGCTGAAACCTATTCCAGCAGAATCTCCTCGAAATAGAACTAAGTCACCCAGCTTGGTGTAAGTGTCCCAGTTGGCTTCAACAATAAATTCTATAGGATTCTAGAGCCTCTCTGCATCACATTCTAGTTTCCAGGTGCACCTCTCCAATCTCTTTCATTTTTGTTATTGTTTGTTTGCATTCTTAGGTCATTTTGCATATCATAATGTGTTTTCAAACAACTTGCATTTCTTAGATTTTTCATTAATAATTCATTTCCTTTATTAGTTTATTGCATTTATACATTGCATCTAAGCATATTTCATTCATATTTACATTAGTTTTGAGTGGGGACATTGGCGGTGAAAAACCCTAGAAGTGCAAGGGAGTCTTAGGGTGCCAAAATCTTTGTCCACATTTTGGTGAACCCACCTTTAGAACATTTTACTTTTGATTTGAAGTGCATTTACATCCTAGAAATAGATTGCATTGGCATTGTTTAAATTGCATCTTAGGGTTCTAAAAAAATGCATTAGTGAAAGGCTCATATAGGTTACATTTTTGCATTACATTTCATTGAAAATCAACAAAATTCTACATTTTCATATTGTATCTACATCTGAAAATCTAAAAAACATAAAATTCCATTTAAAAATTCTGAAAAATCTCAAAAAAATCACTACTGGGAGTAATTCGCCACACTGGGTGACTTAGTCCACTTGCACAATCTGCACTGTAATTTATGTCATTTTTTGAACATTCTCTACCTTTCTATTTTTTGTTATTGTCTTTCTATTATAGTTTCCACATTTGTTGTTTTAGTCACTTTCTTGCACTTAGTTTCCTTTCATTCATTTGCATCATGGCTATGTGTTTTAATAAGTTTTGGATGTCATTAAAATCCTTAGTTGGCATGTCAAACTGTGCCTTCAGAACTGATCCTAATGATATTGAGCTACCTCATGCTCCTTCAACTCCTCATGAATGTTCTCCTTGTGATGTTGACATCATTGGAGAAGATGACAACATAAATAAGTTCCTAAACGAATGCCTCAACAATATTGAAGCTAATGCATCCTTTTATCCATCCATGAAACAACAAGACCTTCCTACAGTATCACCTCTTGATATGTTTGGTTACTTACATCCTGAAACAAATGAAGGAACTAAGTAGCTGGATTAGGAGGATAAGGCAACCGATGAGCCTATTACTATTGTTGTTCCATGAGTTTCTTAGCCTATGACTAAGTGACAATGGGCATGAAAGGGACGATCAGATGACGAGGATGATGTATGACCCAAGGACAAGACTAATTGGATGATGATTGGATGACGGGTTAAATGATATATTAGATAGTTGATTGATTGATAGGATGATTGATGGATAATTGATTGATTGATTGATAGGATGATTGATTAAACGATTGATTGGATTGGATTGATGAGATGTTTGATCGATGTAGCACTCCAATTAGATTTGAGAACTTTATTAGATGATGATTGGATTGATTGTTACTTGAGGTAGCCTCTCAAGCAAACTGAATGATGATTATGATGATGGGATAGTACTTGAGATAGGAAATATTCTCAAGCACTAAGGATGATTATGGAACAAAGTAACCTCTCACTCGAGGGAAATTGATTTGGTCAATAATGACGACTTACTCAGGATGAACTAGGTTCCTAAGTGAGTGTAAAGACAATGATAAGGATGATTGATTAATTCAGATGTAAAAGTTCTCAAATTAATGTTTAGGAGGCCACAATTGGATGTTGGATGATTGGGATGATGATTAAAGATGTCCTAGGATGAGCTTATGTGACTAGATGGATGACTTGATGACTTTTAGAAAATTTGATTAGATGAAAATGGATATTATAGAAGATTGGATGATGATGAAAAAAATTGATCACAAAAATAGACTTAGAATAACAAGGGATTTCACTAATTAAGAGGGATCACTCTCAAGTTTTTTTATGGGAAGTAGATCCACCCAAGAACAAAGTGCATCTACCTCTTAATGTAGCATAAACGCTTATACAGATCTACCTGTGTGTGTAGCATAAACGCCTATCATGTAATGTATCCACCTATGGAAGGAATGATTGTGGACAACATATTTTCCTATAAACATAACAAAAATTCCTATGGAAGGTGGACTAGGTTGTATGAAGATAGGCAACATATCTTCCTATGAAAGAGTAGAAATGCCTATGGGAAGAGTGTATATGCCTCTGAAGAGAGTGTATCTTCCTATGTTGGATGACAAAAGGGTGGACTAGGGATGAAAATGCAACCACCTATGTAGATAGCGTAGCTGCCCAAATACAAAGCAGAGACACCCCTGAAGAGAGTGAATCCAACTATTAGGAAAATGGACTAGACTAACTAAACTAGACTAGGGAATGTAGTCGCTTGTCAACGAATTGGAGCTGCCCCTAAGGAAAGCGGATCTGATTGATGCAGAGCAGGGGTGGAGCGTAGGTAATTGACACCATATTTCACAACAATGGACTCACTCTCTTCTCGAGGTTCCATGGAACTCATAACATGGCATACTTCTTTAGTTAGGACAGTCCTCTCAATATGCAAAGGTGGTAGACTCTTCAAAGGCATGGGGAAACATGACAACTACAAGAACAACATGTGTAGACCAACAATGGATCTCAAGAAACTTGGACTCTCAAAATACTTGGCATTCCTTCACAAATTTGCTATAACCCTTGTAGCCTTCCAAAATAGTTTTTCTGACTACAACCTCTAGAGTAGACCTAATATCCAAACTATAAAAATAGATTCAAATTCCCTTTTATGCCTTCTAACACATATCAAGAATTCAGGTAGGGTTCCTTTGGAATGATAGGACCAAAAATTGTTTGTCTTGCTTGCAACTAGGCCTAATTACTTGAACAAGCTTGGTAGCAATAGGGTTTTTGAACTCCAGAGACTATCTTTGCATTCCAATTCCCTAAACACATCACACATAGCACAAAACACCAACTCCCATCAATTAGAACAATCTCCAAGAGCTTTTCAACAACTACCCTAAGCCTTTAGGGTTTCTAAGCTTAATATATGAAGACACCAAACCACTACAATACCTCCACATGTGCGGGCCTCCACCCTTATTCTTGCAAGTTTGAAATATTAAGATACATTCTCTAACAATCCATTCCACTGAGTTTGAGGGGTTTTCATCAGTGGAATGGAAAGATATGCATGTTTCTTACTCTCAAGTTACCCTATCTAGGGTTTTAACTAGTTTGGAAAGAAATGGCTCTAAATTACTCAAATCTTAATGAAAATGAATGAGACCAAATGCAACAAAAAGTAGATTCAATATACCATCATCCATAATTGGTTTGAGGTCACCATAGGATCGCACAGATCTATACAACACAATGGAGCAACAAAGAAACATTGAAATTTGTAGAAAAGCAAAGTTCCTTTGTTACTTTCACTTCAAAACTTCAACAACCACCTCATGGTCAATGATACAAAGTATTTTAAGGAATTCCAACCATCCCCCAATGGTAAAAAACCACTTTTCAAGTTACAACTGTTCATCTTCCAATTTGACAACAAAATGTAAAAAGTTGCTTTGTGCATCTATGACAACATTGACACTTTTTGCATTAATCCACTAACTTAACACCCAATGATCCAAACTAGATTCAAAACATATAAAATGTTCTTCTTAGACCTTATTACATGAAAAAAACTCAAACAAATCAAAACCTCAACGTTTGAACCCCTTTGGGGTAGGAAAGCCCATGGTGCCCCTACACCATACTCCCGGGGAAGAAAAAGATTCAAGCTCCTCTTGAATAAATGGTAGCATCATGAGAACCATGCTTGAAATATCTTGTCTTATGTCCTTAAATCCTTGCACATTGTCTTCTTTGAAACATTCCCATGCTTGCTTCATCTTCACTCTAGGTTTCTTGAAAATTTGGCAAAGGTATTTGAACATGGCAAAATAAGCATGTCCCCCATCTGCACCTCTAAATTCTTCTTCCAACAATGCTTTAACAATTGAAACAATAAATCTATATGGTGTATGTGAAGCAGCAAACTCAAATTGCTTCATTTCTTGAACTTGAAGGGACTGAAATCCACTTATAACTGTTGATAACCTTGGACAAAATAGATAACAGTGATATAAAGTATGTGGCAATTTACCTTCCAGAGATACCTTGTGCAATGATAGTTGTAATTGATTAGTCTTCCCAATAGATTGATGATACTCTTCCTCCTACACTTGGATGATAACAATGGTAACATAGTTCTTTGTAGCTACTTGTTTAGCACCTCCACTAGCTATATATTATTTTCCCTTCTTTTTACACTCTCTTAGTGACCCTTCCAACATGACAATGTCTGATTAAAGTATCTTGGTCTGCAAATCCATAATGGCAACTCTATCTTCCCCATCTACAACCCTCTCTACTATCCTAGTAGTATATATAATTCTCACTACATCCTCAAACTCAAATGGCATCTGTCTAACATGGTGAACTAAATGTAAAGCTTTGTCCTTGCATTCAAATAACTGAAAATATGAGCCCTGCACTGTGTTTACGAGCAACTCACCTTGCTCAACTTGCACATTAGACTCAAATTCACTCTCTGCAATCCACCTTAAATGAGTGATCCTTGGAATTGGTAGTAAGAAATGTGAAAACTCGTCCATAACTATGTCTACCCTATCCTGCAACATGGTTTGGATCTCCCATGGAAAATCACAAATGTTAACTATTGTCATGAGAATCCAGGGTCTAATCATGTTTTCAAAATCCACCTTTTCCTCCTTCATGGGCTTTAAGAACTCTTTTTGACTCATTAACATCACTTTTGACCCCACTTTTGGATTTTTGTCTTCCTTCTCTATGATTTGGACAAACTCCTTTTCACTCACCAACATAGCATTATAACCCATTTTTGTTTCATGACCTTCCTCTTTCTTAGATGGCTTTTTCTCTTCCATCATCAACAAAGACTCCCAAATGTATAGTTCCGCTAACCTCTCTTGCCTTCTTCTCTTCTGAATGATCTCCTTGATAGGCCATTTGAGCCTCTTTCTTATTGGAAAATATCAACCACTTGCTTGTTCTTCCTTCTCAAGAAATTGTTGCATCTCAAATTCCATTATTTCTTTCATTTTCTCCAAGGCTTGCCTCAACTCTGCTATCTCTTGCTCAATATTTTTTTTTCCTTCTCATCCTTTTTCTTTATCTCAGTTCTCTCTTTTCTCATCATTGGTTCCTTGATTGGTACCTCCTCACTCTACAAGTCTCCATGGACTTTTCCCCTCAACTCTTTCATTCTCCTTTTGCAAGCAAGTCTCTTTCACCTTGATTCTTCTTGTCTTCGTGATACCTCACCTTAGGCCTCTTTACTTTCCCTTGGCCTAGTCTTTTGGCATCTAGGTTATTCCTTCAACCTACAAAAAAGATAATACGCAAACTCCAAAAACTTCCTTGCCCAGATCTTTGGGCTCTGATACCAATTTGATGCAGAGAAAGGGTGGAGCCCAGGAAATTGATACTATATTTCACAACAATGGACTCACTCTCTTCTCAAGGTGCCATGGAACTCATGACAGGTCATACTTCTTTAGTTAAGACAGTCCTCTAAATATGCAAAGGTGGCAAACTCTTCAAAGGCATGAGGTATCATGACAACTACAAGAACAACATGTGTAGACCAATAATGGCTCTCAAGAAACTTGGACTCTTAAACTACTTAGCATTCCTTCACAAATTGGCTATAACCCTAGTAGCCTTCCAAAATGGTTTTTCTGACTACAACCTCTAGATCAGACCTAATATCCAAACTATAAAAACATATTCAGATACCCTTTTGGGCCTTCTAACACATATCAAGAATTTAGGTAGGGTTCCTTTGGAATGACAGGGCCAAAAAATTGTCTGTCCCGCTTGCAACTAGGCCTAATTACTTGAACAAGCTTGGTAGCAACATGGTTTTTGAACTCCAAAGAATATATTTTAATTCCAATGCCCTAAACACATCACACATAGCCCAAAACACCAACTCCCATCAATTAGAACAATCTCCAAGAGATTTTCAATAACTACCCTAAGCCTTTAGGGTTTCTAAGCTTAATATATGAAGACACCAAACCACTACAACACCTCCACATGTGTGGGCCTCCACCCCTATTCCTACAAGTTTTAAATATTAAAATACATTCCCTAACAATCCATTCCATTGAGTTTGATGGGTTTTCATTGGTGGAATGGAAAGATATGCATGTTTCTTATTCTCAAGTTACCCTATCTAGGGTTTTAACCAGTTTGGAAAGAAATGGCTCTAAATTACTCAAATATTAATGAAAATGAATGACTAAATGCAACAGAAAGTAGATTCAATATACCATCATCCACAATTGGTCTAAGGTAACCATAGGATCGTATAGATCTATACAACACAATGGAGCAGCAAAGAAACGTTGAAATTTACAGAAAAAAGTTCCTTTATTACTTTCACTTCAAAAATTCAAGAACCACCTCATGGTCGATGATACAAGGTGTTTTAAGGCATTCCAACCATCCCCCAATGGTTACAAACTACTTTTAAAGTTACAACTATTCATCTTCCAATTTGACAATAAAATGTAAAAGTTGCTTTGTTCAACTATGACAACATTGACACTTTTTGCATTGACCCACTACCTTAACACCTAATGATCCAAACTAGACTCAACACATATAAAATGGTCTTCTTAGACCTTATTACATGAAAACAACTCAAAAAAAATGAAACCTCAACTTTTGACCCCCTTTAGGGTAGGAAAACCCATGGTGCCCCTACACCACCACCTCTTTAGGATAGGGATAACTCAATACAAAGGATAGAAAAATAATTAAACAGTCAGATAGGGACTGGGATAGATGTAAGATAATCACTAGTTTCACACAAAAATACGTGCCAAGAAACACAAACCTGTATTAATCAAGTGGGTTTGTAAACTTAGTGTAAGCCCACCACTCAATTTCTTGGGTTAATACTCCTTAATAGTCAAGTGGAATACCCTTTCTCGCAAAGGTAGATAGGTAGAGATATGGTGACATGGGATCAATGACACATGAACACCTCTCTCTGCTCAAGAACTATCAAATTTCACTCAAAAATATATATCTCAACCTAAGGGAGTACATGGTGAGTAGCTTTAGGATACTATACACATCCCTTGCACTACACTAAGCCACAACTAACAATAGGTCTTATGCTAGGCTAAAATAGGCTCTCTAGTGCGTCCTCTAAACACTAAGAGGGAGCGTGAGGAACATCCATGAACACCAGTTCATCACAAGTGTGATTTGGGAGATTTCGACAAGAAAACTCAAACCAACACTGCATGCCTAACTTGGAATCACCCAAGTTTCAGTGCTTCACTAAACACGACACAACTAGATTGGGGTACAACTTTCATTCTTCACCCTTTATATACCCTGTCAATTCACATGGTCAAGGTTGTCCCTAAGGGTGATGAAATCCCTGTTGGTGTAATTAATTATTTAATTACACTTTTGCATAAGCTTACTTAGGCATATTTTATTTCCTAGGTTAATTGTAATCCTTATCTAGTTGAGTTGTCTTTTTGCTCAAGATAAGATTAGGGTTGCGCATGTCTTTCTTTTTGCATGATTGCCTTTTTGAAGGCTTTTGTATTATTTGTAAAACAATTACTTTCAATAATTATTATTCTAGTTTTTTCTTGCACAAGTTTGCTCTGAGGGTTTACAAAACATCTTTTCTTTTTGTTCTTAATATCTGTTGCATGTGATAGGTGATTGCACGCAGGTGATTCTTGGGGACCGTGAAGTTGGTTTTTCAACTTCTACATGGTATAAGAGCTCCAGACTTGTGGCTGCTTGTTCGTGATTTGAAGATATTCTCTCACATTGTTTTCATCTGTGCAAGGGTTTGAAGCCAGGCTATTTTTTTTTGGATCTGGGGGTGCGCAAATTGTTTTGTGCATTTTTGGGAAAAACAAACGTCTCCATCATGTTCAGAGCGCCAAAAACCCTAGAAACGCCTTTCATTTCGTCAATTTCAAAGAAAGTTGAAAAAAATGCAAAAAAATTTTGCCCCAAGGCTGTACAGCCCTAGGGTACATAGTTCAAGGCAAAAATTTGAAAAATAAAAAATAAAAAATAAAAAAACCAAAGTTTTTTTTAATTTTTTTGCGCCTCCCGTATAAATCAATCGCGTCGCCCCTACACTACCAAGTGGTCACTAGGGCGTTGCCTACCACCGACGGCCAAGGCTTCCACCATTGCGTTGCTATTGAGACCTCGAGGGCTTCATAGCACCAATGACCAGTCATATCAGCGATTTGGCGCCCACTCCAGCCCTCCACGCTAGCTCCAGTCCCCACCAAGGTCTTATCGGGAACCAGGAGCTCCGCCCAGTCTTTAGCCCCCCCGTTGGTTGTTCAACCCCTTCTGCCTTGCACGTGGTCCTTTGGGGGACTAGGAGCCACTGACCTTAAACCCCTGGTGATTTTTTTTGCACTCTGCAGCAGGCGGTCATATGGAGGACCAAGGGCTAGCCCCTAGGAGCTAATGTTTTTGCACCAGTTTAGCGTTGAAAGTGCCTTTTACTAGCCTTTTTTTCGTTTTCTCATAACTTTTGCAAATGTAGGAATTTTTTCAAAAATGAGATATCATTGGAAAGCTGGTTTGACGCTCTATTCAGTGGTGGAGGTTTGATTTTTTGATTTTGCTATTTTGATGCCTTTTTCGCTTGTCAAAGTCAGAAGTTGTTTTCACTCTGGGAGGCATAACTTTTGCATCCTGACACCGTTTTGCGAAAAAAAATAGGCATTGGAAAGCTGGTTCAATTCTCTACACAGATATTAGACCTATTTTTTCATATTTTTTTACCAGTTATCTGATATTCTTGTTTGATTTTAGCCTTTACTTTTTCAGTTATTTTCTTGGGAAGTGTGCAATCAGGCTATCCTTTTGAGATCAATGAGCATTGTTTTTTTATTTGAGAGTATATATTGTTGTTTTCTATCATGGATACACATAATATTGCACCCCTTACTCCATTCAACTATTTTGGTTGGAAAAAACAAATGGAGATTCACTTGAAACACAAAGGGTTATATAGGGTAACCATGGGTACAAAAGTTGAACCTACAGGTGTTGTTGAAAAGAGAAAATGGTTTAATAGGTGTGATGAAGCTTATGGTACCTTATGTCTATCTATTTCTTCTAATCTTCTTTTTCATATTGAGTCTTGCACTACACCCCATGAGATTTAGACTACTTTAGAGTCTTTGTTTGGGAAGTAGGATACTATGAGAGGGTTTCAGTTAGATAATGAGCTTATTGGCTTAAATCCTAGGGATTTTGAAAACATCCAGGAGTTTTTCACCAAACTCAATTCTCTTAGATTGTAGTTGTCACAGTGTGGTGTTTAGAAAGAAGACTCTCAGTTGATATTGTCCATTCTTTCAAAGCTTGGACCAGATTATTCAATTTTTGTATCTACCTTTTATGCCACTAGGGAAGCTCTTGGTACTAGATTCACTATGCCATCTCTTGATAACTTTGCTTCATCTCTCACTCAAGAGAAAGCTAATTTAGCTAGCATGGGCATGGTGAAATCTTCTTCATCACAGACACTTATTGCATCACAGGAGCCCAGAGATCAGAAGGCTTCTACAGGAAAAGGAAAGAAACATAAACAAAAGGATTCCAAACCTCATGAGCAGCAAAAGGAGTCCTCAGATTCATCCTCCTCTTCTAAGGGGAAATCATCTAAGAAGAAGACTACATGTGCATATTGCAAGAGGGAAGGACATGCAAAACATAATTGTTACAAGAAGGAAATTGATGAGTTGAAACATTTTCTTCAGAAACATCAGATTGATTTGCCTTCTAGGATGTTTGCATCATCTCCTTCTTCACATTCTTCTTCTTCAGAGTAGTATGATAGGGGCACAACTAGTTTACATACTTCATCAGATATGAATGGACATGCTCTTTGTGCTTCTTCAGGTGTTGGATCAGGGAGATGGCTTTTAGATTCAGGAGCATCTCATCATATGGCATCTTCACAGTCTATGTTCACTTCCTTTGAGCCTTGCACTATGTGTCCCATTTTGATGGGAAACAACACTTACATGAGTGTTACAGGGAAGGGGTTTATTAGTTCTGGGGACCACTCCTTTTAGGATGTCTTGCGTGTCCCTCACTTGACAAAAAACCTTCTTTCCATCTATCAGATCACACATGGAGGCACTGGGAGATTTGTGGAGTTCACATTTGATTTGGTTATCATCAGAGACTTTGAGAGTAGAGCAGTTATTGCTACTGGGGTGGTGGATCACACATCTCGGTTGTATTCCTTTACTGATTTTTCTACTGATGGTGCTTCTGTTCCTACAGATGTTCCTCACACTTCTAGTGTGAATCATCATTCAGAGGAGACATTTGACTTCTTGAACATTGGTATTCTTACTTCGGATCCTATTCTCAAGCCTTCCATTCCATCTCCTCCCCCTCCTGTTGCTATTGTTGTGGCTATCGATGTGGCTTCTTCTATTTTAGTGCAGTAGGATCCTGTTGATCATTCATCTTTGGAGGGTTTCTGTTCAGTCTTCACCTCCTTCAGCTTCTTCATTTGTTGAGGTCACACCTGCTTCTGTGGAGACATCTTGGGCTACACCTACTTCACCTTCAGAGATTGCATTCATTCATCCTCTACTCTCTCACTTCTTTCAAGAGATGCGGTTTCTTCAGTCTTATTAGAGTTACTTATTTCTGGGAGGGCTATGGGGGGGATCTCTCATGTATCTTTGTGATGGATGGTGTCCTTGGGGGGTCTTATGGAGTCCTCCATCTTTCATCACTTAGTTGTTAGTTTGCATTCTATTTTGGGGAGGAGTTTTGTTCCCATGTGGTTTTCTCCTTTACCCCGTTTGATTTCGTTTGCATTGCATTTGTAAATGGGTACTTGATCAAGCCTTGTTGTCAGGATTCATCTCTTGCATAATAATTTTCTTCTCCCTATGTTGCACTTATGGGGGGGTGTTGGTGTAATTAATTATTTAATTACACTTTTGCATAAGCTTACTTAGGCATATTTTATTTCCTAGGTTAATTGTAATCCTTATCTTAGAGTTGAGCTGTCTTTTTGCTCAAGATAAGATTAGGGTTGTGCATGTCTTGATTTTTTGCATGAATTCCTTTTTGAGGGATTTTGTATTATTTGTAAAACAATTACTTTCAATAATTATTATTCTGGTTTTTGCTTGCAAAAATTTGCTCTAAGGGTTTACAAAACATCTTTTCTTTTTGTTCTGAATATCTGATGCATGTGATAGGTGATTGCATGCAGGTGATTCTTGGGGACTGTGAAGTTGGTTTTTCAACTTCTACAATCCCCAAGCAGACCTCCTAAAGGGTAGGAAATACTAGGCGTTTCTAATCCCCAAGCTCGCACATAGTGCAAGGGGAGAGCATATGTGCAACTAGTACTCCTAGGTAGACTCAACAAAGGAATTGGATCGAGTTGTGATTTATGATCCACAGGCTCGCCTACAGTGCAAGGGGAGATCATATGTCAACAACACAAGACCCCAAACATGACAAAAATATTTATTAACACCCTTAGAAAATGAAAAAATTTCCTCGCTAGTATAAAAATCACTTACCCAAGTCTTTGATTGATCATCCTACAGAAAATGAGTTAGTAGTTTCTAATCACTAGTCTTGGACAAATGAAAAGCTATAGTTTATTATGACTATTCACAAGCACAAATTAATAGATTACTGGATTAGAAATAAATAAAGTAGATTAGAATTAAGGAATGAAGTGTAAACAAAAAAATTACCCATACAAACACCTATTAGCAGAGTTGAGATTCCTTTGAAGACTCCATGTAGATGCCTCTAAAAGTCATAGAATCACCTCTATAGGTTGGTGCATGTCTTCCTCTAAAAGTAGTGTATTTTCCTAGGGGGTCATAAATATGCCTCTAAAACAAGTAGGACCACCTCTGTAGAATGGTTGTAAGTCAGTGCACGAAATCGTTTGTCTAAAAGTCGTAGTCGCCTCTAAAAATATTCACAACCACCTATTATTACGTGCACATGACTTTGAAGCTAAGTACCTGTAGGTGATGTGCAGTCACCTGTGTAGGGAAGCACAACCACCTTTGTGTCGGGCATATCTTCCTATGAAGTTGATCTACCTCTATACTTGAAACTTCTGATCTTCAAAATAGAAACTCAAAGAAAAATAGATTAATGGACCCCTAACGTGAGTCCCACAAGGCATGCCAGAGATGTGTGTAGTTAATTTATCCTACTAAAAATGCAAGAAAATGTGAAAATCAAGCAAAATATAAAAACATAACAAAACACTCAAGATTAGTGCTAAAGATAAAAGCTCAAACCTGCAAATGGAAACACCAAAATTCCTCCAAGGTTGAACTTGTTGATGCGTTTTCCCCAATAATTTTTTTTCTTTGTGTGCTCATTTCTTCAATCTAGTAGCATAACACTTGCTTTTAGCTTGATTTGTGGTCTCAAATGGTGATTTTGCAAGATTGTGGCTATGGTGTAAGTGTGAGAGCTTGAGTGTGTGTGAAGGCTTGATTGCATGTGTTAGAATGAAAAACGACTAAGGAATTTCATAGTCATTTAGGAGAGGAAATGAAATGAAGGGCCAATATTAATTCTTGGGTGAGGATCAAGGGTTGAGATGCCTTGAGGCATCTCAACTCATGTGAGGATGACATGTGTGATCCTAGGTAAAGGTGAGGAAGTGGCATGGAGGTGAGGTTGAGGTGAAGTGGTAATGAGGTGGAGGTACTTGATGTACCTAGGGAATGGGCAATATCTCCTCATAAATGAGTTTCTTGTCCATTTGTCCCAAACCATGGGATGGGAGGACAAGAAGGAATTTAAAATTCCCTAAAATCTTCATGGGGAAGATAAAAAGGAATTTAATATTCGTTGGCAGAAGAGGTGAGGAATTAAAAATTCCTCAAAATGTGTGGGAGAAATAAATTAAAATTTTAAATTCCAAAGAAGTGTGAGGATGACTTCTCCAAATGGAGAAAGTCATAAATGAAGGTTGACTTAGGTACATGCCATAATTGTTATTAGACTTAGATTGGGATTAATTAATTACAAATTAGGGTTGTGCAAATGATTAATTAGGTTAATGAAGGAATTAAGGAAACTTGCAAGTTATGGAGGATGTGACACTATTCCAAGATTAAAGGTGTGCACACCCTAATTATTAGGGTTAGAAAAGGTAGATATCTAACAATTAAATGCAGATTTAATTAAAAAATAGAGAAACTAAAACACACAAGAATAAATCATAACACAGAGAATTTAACGTGGTTCACCCAATCCGGGCTACATCCACCAAACCGCAACCATCCAATACTTTTATTATCCAGTGAAAAACTTATTACAATCTTGCGAATAATCATGTTTTTCATTATACTGTAATACCCATCTAAACCCCTTTTTATCAAGCTTAAAAGCTTCCATATTTTGGGTTCTACAAAATCAGATTTTTGTTTTTTCGTTGATTTTTCCCTTTTTTGGTGATGATGCGAAAAAAGTAGGAGGAAATTTTTTCTCGGGGGGAGACTGATTAGGCTCCACACCAACACAATCTCCCACTTGGAGACTAATCCTGGACGACACTGCTGCCATTACAACTCCCACTGAAAATAAGTACCTTGGACCCTGCTGCTTTGTTATACTTGAATTCAACCTTGAAGGCCAACCGAAGCTGAAGAGGAGCTCAGCTTCTCCCTTGTCACCGCCTTCGTAAACATATCTGTTGGATTGACATCTGTATGTATCTTGTCCAGCTTGACCTGTCCATTCTCCAACACCGACCGAATGAAATGATATCTCAACTGTATGTGTTTTGTTTTAGAATGCAATGCAGAATTCTTTGCAAGATGTATAGCACTCTAGCTTTCTGTAAACAAGTAATTTCCAGCCTATTGTTTTCCTAACTCATCCATGAAAATTTGCAGCCATATCATCTCCTTTGCTGCCTCTATTGTAGCAACATACTCTACCTCTGTGGTGGATAAAGCAACCACCTTTTACAATCGAGAAATTCAACTCACTGCTGTCCCACCAACTGTAAATACATAACCTATGGTACTTCGCCTGGTATCTATATCCCTTTCCAAATATGAGTCAACATGGCCTTTTAAATCAGTGTTAGAGCCCCCAAAATATAAGCATTTATTGGATGTACCTCTCAAGTACCTGAGAATCCATTTTACTGCATTCTAATGCTCAACTCCAGGATGACTCAAATACCTGCTAACAACTCCTACAACATGTGCAATATCTGGTCTCATGCATACCATGGCATACATTAAACTGCCTACAACTAAAGCATATGGTACCTTGGACATTTTTTCTTCCTCCTCTTGTGTCTTTGGACACATATCCTTAGTCAATTTAACATGACTAGGCAAAGGTGTGCTGACAGCTTTTGCATTCTCCATATGAAATCTCTCAACACACTTTTCAACATAATTAGCTTGAGATAAAAACAATTTTATGTTTTGCCTATCTCTACAAATTTTCATACCAAGGATTTGTTTTGCTGCCCCCAAATCTTCATAGTAAAAGATTTTGCTAACTGTTGTTTTAGTTCACTTATGTGATCCATGTTAGACCCTGCTACAAGCATGTCATCAACATATAAACATAAAATAATGTAGTTGTCATTATCCAACCTCTTAAAATAAACACAATGGTCAGAATTACACCGGCTGTAGCCTTGCTCAGCCATAAAACTATCAAATTGTAAGTACCATTGTCGAGGTGCTTGCTTCAAGCCATATAAACTTTTTTTCAATCTGCACACTAGTTTCTCCTTATCTTTGACCTCAAATCCTTGTGGCTGGTCCATATATATTTCCTCTTCCAAATCACCATGGAGAAAGGTTGTTTTAACATCAAGTTGTTCTAAATGCAAATCTTTAGCAGCCATAATACTCAAAAACAATACGAATAGAAGTCATTTTAACAACTGGAGAAAAAATCTCATCAAAATCAATACCCTTTTTCTATGCAAATCCCTTTACAACTAATCTAGCTTTAAATCTTTTCTTACCTCCATCCTCCTCTTTCAGCCTATAAACCCATTTGTTTGGTAAAGCCTTTTTACCTGCATGCAACTTGCATAATTCTCAAGTCTAGTTTTTCAGCAAGGAGTCCATTTCTTCTTCCATTCCATGCTCCCACTGAACCTTGGTATCCACCTGCATAGCTTCATCATAATATTCTGGTTCACCAACATCGGTTAACAAAATAGTATACAAAGAGGGAGAGAATCTTTCTGGAGATCTACTTATCCTTGAAGATCATCTAACAGGAGTTTGTGGTATTTGTTGTTGTTGTTGTTACCCAACATGAGGAACCACTGAAACATCATTGTTTGGAATATCATCCAACACTGCATAATCATTTTCTTTCTTCTCATGCTGTAGCAATAGATCTTTGTACAATACTTTCTCATTGAATATGACATCCCTACTTCTCACAATTTTTTAATTTTCATAATCCCAAAGCCTATAACCAAATTCATCAATGCCATATCCAACAAATACACATTTCTTTGATTTTGCATCAAGTTTGGTTCTATTTTTAGAATCTACATGTGCAAATGCTTCACAACCGAAGGTTTTGAGAAAAAAATAACTCACCTTCTTACCTTTCCATGCTTCCTCTGGAATACCACAACCCAAAGGATTAGAGGGACCTCTATTAATTAAATAAACAACAGTGTTTACAGTCTCTGCCCACATTTTTAAGGCAACCCAAAGATGCAATCTCATAGTTCGGCACTCCATTATTGTTCTATTCATGCGCTCAGCCACTCCATTTTCCCTGTGGAGTCCTTGGAACTTTTCTGCCTATGAATACCATTAGTGGAACAATAATCTTCAAACTCTTTGCTGCAATACTCACCACCATTATCAGATCTGAGACATTTTATCTTTTTACCCGTCTCATTCTCAACCAAGCTTCTCCATTTTTTAAAAGTTTCAAATACATCAGATTTTTGCCTAAGGAAATAAATCCATACTTTCATAGTTGCATTATCAATGAATGTAACATAATACAGAGAGCCACCGAGAGAAGATACCTGAGCTGGTCCCCATACATTTGTATGCACAAGCTCCAATTTCTCATCTTTCTTTTGCTTCCCATCCTTGAGAAAACTTACTCTTTTTTGTTTTCCATACACACAACTTTCACAAAAATCCATATTAACACATTTTAGACCTAGTAAAACATTATTTGAATGAAGTACTTTCATACCTTTTGCACTCATATGCCCAAGTCTATTATGCCATAGTCATTCGTGAGTCCACAACAACCGTATGATCTTCTACCTTGAACTGCGAATCGCTCAACATTGATCTTTTTCCATAACAATTAAAGTAGAAGGAACAATATGACCTGTACAAAGATATAAGGTGCCTACTTTCACACCTTTTTCTACCACTAAGGCACCCTTTGTGACCTTCCAATTTTTATCACTAAATGTAACAACACAACCTTCATTATCTAGTTGCCCTGCTGAAATTAAATTTCTGCTTAACTTTGGAACATGCCTTACCTCACGTAGTAGCCAATGATTCCCATTCTACAACTTAATCTTGATTCTTCCCTTTCCAACAATCTACAGGGTTCGTTATCTCCTAAATAAACCAGGCCAAAATACCCTTGGACATAATCAAGAAAATAACTTCTATGGGGAGTAGCATGAAATGAAGCCCCTGAATCTAACACCCAAGAATCATCAGCATTATCAAGGGAAAGAATCAAAGCATCCTCATCAGATTTATTACTTACCACATTTTCCTCTTTACTTCCTTCATTTTTGTCTCTTTCTTTATTTCTCCAAGACCAACAATCTTTCTTCAAATGACCCGACTTACCACAGTACCAGCAATCCCTCTTGTCTCTAGATTGGGACCTTTTGTCCTTTGATTTTCCTCGTGACTTCCCACGATTTCTAGAATTGTTTTCTCTCTCCTTTGTTCCGTCCCTGCTTTCTGCATTCAAAACATTGCCTAATGTGGATGTTCCACCTAAGCTCTTTCTACGGATTTTCTTGCTCAAAATAACACCAACAATATTATCAAATTTCAATGTATTCGTACCAGAAACAAAATTGCTAACAGCCATAACCAAGCTATTCCAGCTTTTAGGCAAATAACACAGAATCAAAAGAGCCCTAAATTCTTCATCAAAGTTTACTTTTACATAATTTAATTGACTGGTGACCGTATTAAACTCATTTAAATAATCAGTAACTGATCCACCTTCTACCATTTTCATATTAAATAAACGCTTCATAAGAAATAGCTTATTCAAAGCGGAAGGCTTTTCATATAACTTCGCCAGGGTTTCCATCAACTTTTGAGTTGTCTTTGCTTTCATAATATTGAATTCCATTGATTGTGCCAAGCATAAACGAATACTACCAAGAGCCTTTCTATCCAAGATCTCCCAGTCCTCATCAGACATTGCTTCGGGTTTCTTGGTTTTCCCTTCCAATGGCTACCATAAATCCTTCTGATAGAGATAGTCCTCCATCTGCATCTTGCATAACTGATAGTTCTACCCATTAAACTTCTCAACCTTCTTACCCTTGTCTGCCATTGCTCCCACTCAACCGTGAGACTCCCACTTAGCCATGAGACCTTCCTACAGATGACAATCGAAACACAACCCACTCTGATACCACTTGTTAGGGTTAGAAAAGGTAGATATCTAACAATTAAATACAAATTTAATTAATAAACAAAGAAACTAAAATACACATAGAATAAATCATAACACAGAGAATTTAACATGGTTCACCCAATCCGGGCTACTTCCACCAAACCACAGCCATCCAATACTTTTATTATCTAGTGCAAAACTTATTACAATCTTGCAAATAATCGCGTTTTTCATCATACTGTAATACCCATATGAACCCCTTTTTATCAAGCTTAGAAGCTTCTAAATTTTGGGTTCTACAAAATTGTATTTTTCTTTTTTCGTTGATTTTTCCCTTTTTCGGTGATGACACAAAAAAAGTAGGAGGAAAATTTTTCTCGGGGGCTTCTGCCCCCGAACCCCCAGTTTTTGGGGGCTGCCGTCCCCAAACCCCCACCCAGGGCTCGACCCGGCCTCGGACCCTGGCAAGGATACATGCCGGGGTGTACAGTATACCATGGGCTATATAATATAGCATGATCAGTCACCACATACCAACATTGATCAAGGATTACGTCGACTAATCAAGATTAGAGGAAAATTGTAGAGGATGTGATGTTTGGAGAGAAAAAGGGGGAGTGAATTAAAAATTAATTTTAATCCACATAGGCTAAATGACTGGATTAAATAAATTAGTCTATTTATTTAATCTAGAGAGGAATATTAAAAAGGGGTAAATCATTTAATTAAAAAAATAAATACTTTATGAAACATCAGGCAAATAAAAAATATTAATTAAGTAATAATGGTATTATTTAATTAAGATAGATGGGGGATACATAAATAGGAAAAACAAGGATAAATTTTACCAAATGAGAATGGTCAAATTTGGATAGCTACAGGTGGATTTGAAGACATACCAAGATTAGTTTCTATAATCGAATTATATTCCACATTCACCTCTTGCAAATTTGCATCACCTACATCCATGGTCTCTTCAATGTTTTTATCTTCAATAGTCATAGAACCAGATGCTTGAGCATTATTGAGTGCTTCAATCCTCATTCTTCTATCTCTTTGTCATTTTTCCTTCTCTCTCTTTTCTTGAATTTCTTTAAGGGTCAACCAATTCCTATCTTTCCTCTTTTGATGATGTTGTGATCCCATGATTACAAAATTTTGAAGTACAAATGAATTTCAATAGTAAACGTCTTTCCTTTTTATTCCTCCTTCAAATGAGTAGAAAATGAACACAATTTCACTCCAAAATTGTCCCAATGTTGTCTCCTTCCAAAATTCAAATGTAATTACAAGTTCAAGAGCATGTAGAAGACAAGATTTGATAAAAAAAAAATGTAGAATTAGACATTGTCAACCGTACACTATCATAAGATGTCAAGTTGCAGAGTTGATAGTAATTTTTTATCATCAAAAATAAAAAATAAAAAATAAAAAAATGAAATGTGATCCCATTTATTTTTGACTGTTTGAAATAATAAATAAAGAAAATGGGATCTTGTTTAGGAAACGAGATCCCGTTCCTAAAGAATGATCTCATTTTGGTTTCTGCTATGGGTTTTGGGTTGAGAAAAGGCTTGGGGACCCAACCCTTGGCTTTGGACCTACTTTGACTTTCAACTTGAAGGTCATGTCAGTGTCACTAGAAAAGAGTGACTTTGGACATATGTTTGAAGATGTTTTTTGTAGAATTTTTTGAAAAAATTAAAACCCATTATAGACAAGATTATGTAGATTCCAAATATGTAATTTTTTTAATAATTGGATTATTTTTTCTATTTTTAAAATAATTTTTGATGAAATTGGTCCATAAACTTGAAATATCAGGTTTTTTTATTATTTTAATAACTTTTTATTAAAATAATTTTTGATAAACAAATTATACATGCACAATCTTCAAACAATTATTTTCAATTTGAAAAAAAAATGGTAAGTTTAGGTCATCTTATGTGTGACATACATGAGGGATTTTTAAGATAGTAATTATGACCAATAAAAAAAATATTCAAAAAAGATACAAAAAAATATTGTGCACAATATTTAGTGTGTTATGGATCTTTTCCCAAAAGGATTAAGAAAAATACAATTATTTAGGTCAAAATATGGTTGATGTACACGTGCATGGTATGGTAAAAAAAGTGAATTTTAAACAGTGGTTTTTAGACATGCCTATTGAAAATCAATTTATATCATTTAGGTATTTAAATAAATTACATATTTGGAAACTAGACTCCAAGTACTACATTTCATATTAGTGACTTTTTTTAAGATTCAAACTTTAAGTGCTTCAAATTATTAGGTCAAATGTGACAAATTCTAAAAATCAGGGAAAACACCCACTTTTTGGCCAAAAAGTGGACTCAACTTCTTACACACACCCCAATTAGGTCTTGAATTTGTGAATTACTCAAATGTGGATTAATATTAAGAGTATGACTTGGTAAAACTTCCATTGCTTGTGATTGTGTAGGTAAATTTATAGCAAGTAGTTGTGAAGTGGATGGTGAAAATGTGTTAGGAAACAAAAATGAGTTATATTCACAATTATGTGGTAACAATTGGTGCAATGTGATAAAATTTTGAAGAGATTGTGAGTCACTTAACAAAGGAAAATTTATAAATGGGCAATTATCTATACATAAATGAAGAAAAAATCTCTCCAAATTTTCATTAGATGAGTATCGATTTTGAAAGAGATTAGCAAAAATAGTATCCTCAGATGGTTCCTCAATATCAAGGGCTTGATCAATTGTTAGAACATGTAGTGATTCCTCTAAATCACTATAAATCCATTGGGGATATTTGGTCTCCAACAAAGTTTGTGATAGTAGGTACAACATCAATTGCTTCATTTTTTCACCATTGGAGATAACCATGTTACCTGATCGATAATTGATAAAAGCATCTATTGCAGCCAACCACGGTCTTCCTAAAATCATAGGGTATCCCCCCAACTATATTTTGGGTTGCAAAATCATAAAATCAATCAGATACTCCCAAGAATCAATGGAAATAATTACATCTTCAATCATACATTTAGGCTTTATTAAAGATTGATCTTCCATTTGTAGGACTATATGTGTAGGCCTAAGTCCTTGGAGATGTAATTTTTCCTTAGTTTCTGGTGTAGGGGCACCATGTCAACTTATGTAAATATGGTCTTATGTCATGTTTTTGGGGTGTTTGAGTTATGTTGGTTGTAATAAGGTCATAATAGACCATTTTCAATGTTTTGAGTCCTATTGAGTCGGTTCTAGGTCAAGTTGTCAAATTTTGTAATTCTTGCAAATGTTGTCATATGCAAAAATGCAAGAAATTGTAAGTCCAACGGTCTACAAGTTTAAATTTTGGTTAGAGTCGGTTGGGTTGGTTTGTTTTTGGTGTGTAAGGGTTAAATATTCCTCACAAACTTCGAGGCAGTCTTCTGGAATTGATTTTGTTGGAACAAGCAATAAGAAACCCTAATTTTTTGTGTTTTCAGTTAAATTTGCTGCTACAGGTGTGTGTACGGGTTCATACTGATCAATTATGAACTCAAGTGCTTTGAAATTGGTGGAAAAATGAACTAAATTCATCTTTATTTTTATTTGGTTGGATTTCATAGAGTTTAGGGAATTTTATAAGTATTTTTCTATGAAGGGTCTGAAACCCCTGTTGGGAGGGTTTGAGAGTACTTAAAATGCATTAATGACCCATTCCATCGATATAATTACTTGAATTTTTTTGGAATGGGTCCATTTAGGTAGGGATTAATATTAGTGTAGGTTTCAAGAGCAGGGAGTAGGGTTTGAAGACATTTTGGTGTTTCCCTAGTTGATATTTCATGAGTTTTTGGCTTAAATTGATGGCTAGGGGTTAGGGTTTGATGAAAGGGAATTGATAGAGTGTGGGAGTTGGTTTAGGAAGCATGTGCAAACTTAAATTAATGTGTTTGAGGCATTTGTGAAGTGGTTTGAGGCCTATAGTATAGAGTTTCAATAAACCCTCTTATAAACTAGCCTAAATAGGCCTAAACAACAGTTTTGGGGTTTGGTGAATTAGAAAGTGTTTTAGTGGGAAAAAGTTGTTTCTGGCTATTTGTGACTTGGTTGAGGTTAGGGAATAGATATTTGTAGTTGAGGGGGTGTTTGGTGTGTAGTTGCTTTATAAATCAGGGCTAATTGAGCCACTTTTCAGCATAGCAGCAGAGATTTAAGATTGATGATCCAAAGTGATCCTATGAAATTTTGAGATATGTAAGAGGATAATGGGTATCTGAAACATCTTTTGGATTCTGGGTTGGAGACCTAACATGAAAGTTATGAAAGAAAAATAGGGTTTGCTGACCTACTAGGAGAATGGTGAGTTTGTAAAGGAAACCCATGAAGTTGGGATGCTAAGTTTGGAAGCTTGGTTTATTTGAGTTGGTTTTGAGTGGATTTACATTTTACCTCCCTTCTTTACATCAGTTTCATTGATTATAACATTTATAGCAGCTCCCAAGTCAATCAATGTATTTGGAATAAGAATATGACCAATTCATACATGTGCCATAGGACTCCTTGGATCTGAATACTTGGGAATTGAGATATTCACCAACATAAGATCAAAAAGTTATCCAATAATTTGCATAGTTTTTGGATCTTTTTTTTTCTTTTGCTTTCGAGTACACAAGTCTTGAACTATCTTCATATATATAGGAATATCCTTAACTACCTGTAAAAGAGGAATTTTGATATTAATATTCCTTAACTCATTAACAAGATTGAATTCATGTTGGAGTATTTCCTTTTGTCTTGGTTGGGACTGAAACTGATTAGGATATGGAAGCAACTTAGATGGCTCATTTTGTTTATCTTTATTTTCCTCAAACTCTTCTGGTGAATCATCTACTTTAGTAATGGTGGGTCCTTGAAGAGCTTTTCTTGACCTTAATTTTACTCCATTAATATCAAGCGTATTAATAGGGCAAGTTGGATATCCTACCACCGCATTGTTATATACTAGTTGTGCCACCTTATTGTTTATGTTTGGTGATGTTTTAGTAGGCATTAGTGTTTCCTTTGGTGGTTGTGATGGGTTGGATGGTGGATTATTAGATGTGGGTGGTATTGGTGGAAAAAAATATTGTGGTTGTTGGTATGGAGTGACCATAAGTGGTGTGGGATATGATGGATATTGGGGAAATTGTTGTGGTGGTATCCTCCATGCTTGTTGCCATAGTTGTGGAGCATGTTGGTATTGGTTTGGCCATTGTGGATATGGTGGAGGCTATTTCCAACCACCATACCATCTAGATTGGTTCAAAAATGAATTAGGATGACTACTAAGCCCTACTTTGTATGGTGTATATAAGTCATTCATCATCCTTGGGGCCATAGCTCATGGAGGCCAAGGCCTTTGTTGAGCTATATAATAGATAGGTTCTTCAATGTGGTCAACATCTTCCATATCTATCAGAAGGGGTCGTAAGGTGGCATTTCAACTAACATCCTCTAAAGAAGAAATTTTCATTTTATTATTGTAGACACCAAAAAAGTCTTGATTGATACTATGCATTTTATTTTGATTAACTAACACCGTTTCTTCCTAAATCACCTCAAATTGATCACTTAGTTGAATAATTAGCATTATTTAATTAAAATCAACAAATTTAGCTATTAATCAAATAATTAAATTTATTGAATTCATTCACCCTTTTTCTAACTAATTATTCATCAAAATTAATTAAATCAAAACATTTAATTAAATCCTCTCTTAATCCTCTCATTTGATTAAAAATCAATCAAATCAAATGTCACATCTCCTAATCCTCTCCAATTAATTAATCCTAAATTAGCTTTTTAATCATCATTATCAAATCCTCTAGCTTTTAACTCCTTGGGAGTTAAATCAACCATGGTCAACTAACCAGGTTGCACATAAAATCAATTTCTTCTAATTATCTAATTACCTCAATTATCCTCACAAAGACATATTTTAAGGAATATTCCTCTCAACCACCTCTAATTCAATTTCCCTCCAAAGGTTTTCAAAAACTTTTCAGATCTACAATAACTTCTCTTACAACCTTTCAAATCCTCTTACATCCTCTCAAATCTCATTCAATTCTTCTTACACCAATTTCAATTCTCAACCAACAACATTTACTTCTCTTCCAGCCTCCTCCACTCACACATTTCCCAAAATGTGCTCCAACTTCCTCCAATAGAATTGTGACACTTGGCACATTCTCATTGGCTCCCATTTAATCCCACATTCACCAATTTCCTCTATTCTTCAAACCTTGGCTTCTATAAATAGAGGCATCCTTTTCATAATATGGATTGACAACTTCATGCATTTCCATTATAGTCATTTGAGTCCATAGCTTTTCATCATTTTCAAGCATTGTAGCTAGATTTTAGTCAATTTCACTCTTGGATCATCAAAAAATCATCAAGCTTATCAAAGGGATTGGGAAAGGGCTTCTTTCCACATCAAAGGAGCATCACTCCCCCTATGGGATGGAGGTTTAGCTAGTTCAATTTTATTTATATGTTATCTTTCATTAGTTTCTTGTTATTTTCATGTTTTCTCTTGAATTGGCTAAGGAATTTCATAGGGAACATTAGATTTTATTTTCTAACATGTTTGGCACTTGGTTTGTGATCTCTTGTTAGTTTGTGGAGGTTTGGTGTTCACATTTTGGCACTAGAAGGAGGGTTGATCAACTTAACATGACAAATTTTACTTGATTTTCCTATTTTTTGTAGGTACAGGAACATGACGCTGCCTTTCTACAAATGTGATGCTGTAGAGCATTGCTTTTGTCATACAATGCCGCATTCTCCACGTCACATGACATATGCATGCCTCTGTCACGCTACTTTTGATTTAACTTTGCATATGCACTTTATGTCTTTTGTCTTACATTCTTTTTGTAGAGTGTCGCATTTGCTAAAGCGTTGCATTCGTGATCTTTGTTTCTGTAGAGCGTCGTATTTACACTCACCAGAGTGTTGCATCTATTTTTCAGTACCGCATTTGACATTTGTAGAGCACCACATTTGCATTCCAGCGTCGCATATGCAAAAATTAGGGGAAGATCAAAATTTGAAGACTTAAAACCATTTTTCAATGCTCTTTGTAATAATCTAGGATTTCAATTTCTACAATTCATTTCCTAGAACTAACTAGATTCAATTTGGACTTAAAATTAACCCACAACTCAAGCTTTGTCAAGTTGGTTAAAATTTAACCTTAGATACTTACTAAAATTTTGAGTTTGGATTAAAATTGAACAATCAAATTTCACACTCAAATTTGGTGCTATAAAAAGAACTCATTTATTGCCTGTGAGGACTAAAAAGAATTTGTGTTTGTTTTGTTTTGTAATCTTCTTTACAAAATCTTGTCATTCAAATGCGTATGCACTTCTCTCATGCTTCATGGAAATCTGAGAATCAAAAGAATTTTAGTGGCATTAGGTTGTCTAAAAGATTTCCTCCACATTTCAAATTTGGGTTTTCAAATTTGAACAAATCATTGCTAGTGTGAGAAAAGGCATAGCGTGTGTTCTCTCTTTGTTCATGCGAACAAAGATGATCAAACTATGGATGTACTTACTCACTATTGTTCACCTTTAGAGGGTCTTGATGGAAAAAATTACTCACCCCAAGGGAATGACTCAAGCGGTGATGAGCATAAGCCAAGCTCTTCCAAACCACTATATAAATTTGTGGTTACAATGAAAATCATAAACAATGGGAAGCGGTGCATGATAAATCTCCCCCATTATCTTTATGGTGCATAAATCCCTTGTTATAAGGGTTGGAAGATCTCTCACAAGGAGTTTATCATTGCACCCCCTAAACTAGATGCCCTTATTATGAACCTTTGTGTAGAAGCCAAAAATCCCTAATATTTATTGGTGTTAGGAGGTCGGACCTCTAAAGTCATCCCACATACTTGCAGTTCTTTGTAGAGATGAAGAGTTTGTCATGGGAGATTCATGAGAACTCGAAACTTGGTTGAGCCATAGAAGTGAGTGTCGTGGAGAGGAGCTAGTGTGGACGAGCTTCTAATCATCCGCTCTGAATAAGCGCAGCTAGAGAAATCCAAGTGGGAATTAAACAAATATTTTCTTTTCTATCTTAGGGTTGTACAATCTTTGAGTTAGTTAAACACATTGGTTGGATCCAAAATCTTGAAAAAAAACATTCAACAAAGTCATCAAATTTCAAACCCTTTAGAAAGAGCAAATACCTTTGAAAAGTCCAAGTATTACTACTTGTCCTTAAGGATTCTGTCCTTAGAGACTTCTAAATATTTGGGCCTATATCTCAATTTTCTCTCTGTAAAGTCAACATTAGGGAACTATTTCCTTAATTCTCTTGATTTCCACATAATGGACCTTGTGGGATGAAAATAAATTGAGACAGACATTTAGTTTGAAAAGCTAAGCAAGAAAGTGTTTGTGGTAAAAAATAATCCATTAAGCAAAGATAAAAGAAAAATTGAACCCCACACATGTGCTTGTTCAAATGATTTCCCACAAGATCAAAGTCTCAAAACCAAAGTCCAACAATCATCACAAACATCTTAGTCCAAGAAATATCAAGAAACATCAATCTATCCTTTATCAAGTTAGAGAAAGGTTGGTCTATAACTTTTACAAACGTGCATCAAAGGACAACCCAAACTTGTACTCATTTTATTATTGTCAAAATCTATCTCTTCCAATGTTTTGAGTATCTCACTTAGGGTTGAAAAAAGTTCTTAGAAGTATAGCATGTTCTTCAATACCAAGGTCTTGTAAGCAAAATTCTCTCCAGGTTCACCTAGGATCAAAATCAACACTTTCATCCATCTTGAAACATCAATCAAATCCCATCTCACTGTAGACATCCAAATTTGGACACTTAATTTATCCAAATTTATCACTTTTCGTCTAAACATCCTCTTATCCGGTTAATTAAGTAATATTACTATTATTTAATTAATATCTTTAATTCTGCTAAATCCCTAAGGTATTTAATTAACAATTAAATACCTTACCCTCCTTAATCCTCTTTTCATCAAATAAATTGAATATTACATTTATTTAATTCCTCACATGTCATTTTCATCTAATCTTAATCCATTTCCTAATCTCTTCATTAAGGATGTGCACATGCCTAATCCTTGATTAGGATGTGTCACATCCTCCAACTTTTACAAGTTGGCTTTTAATCATAATTAGCCCCTAATTATCCTCTAATTACAATTAATTAAGCCTAATCATTCTCTAAGGAATTTTAATTCCTTTTTATTCTTATTAGATTCCCTTCTTTTATATGTGAATTTTAATTCACATTCCATCCTTCCAAGGCTTCTAGAACCTTGGACTTGTCACAATCTTCACATGTGACCAACCTTGACTTGTCACAATCTCCACATGTGACCAAGTCCCACCTTTTTGGAGCCCATCTTTTATCTTTTAGACTTTTCTAGGAATGTGAATTTTTAATTCACATTTATATCCCCAACCACCTTTCCTTTTCCCATGTAGATTTTTGAGGAATTCCAAAATTTCTCGAATGTCTCTTTCACTCCCACTTAGGGACAAGAAATCCCTTTTTGTGGAAATCTCCTCACTCCCCAAGGTGCATGTCATTTTTCCACCTCATGTACCTTCTTGACACCTCATCTCCATCTCACATCCCCTTGTCCACTTCACCCTCCACATGTCAAGATGTGAGGGCTTGTGGGTTCTCAACCCACCATAGCCCTTCATCTTGGCCTTGTTGGAGCAATTTTGACCGTTGAATTCTCTAGAGAATTCAAATTCTCTTATAAATACCCCCTCTTCAAGGGCATTTTTAGAACACTTAGCCATCTTGCACCATTATGCTGCCAATTTGCATTCTCAACACTTGACATTTTGATAACTACATGCTGTCCATTTGAACTCTCAATCCTTTTGCCATCATTTAGCCATCTTTGTTCATCATCTTGCATATTGAATCTTGCATATAGTCACTCAATTCATCATCTAAGGAGCACACAACCAATCCAAGCAAGGGCCAATCAAAGAGGTATCAACAACAAGGGAGGTAAAAGTGTTTGTGTTTCATTTTATTTGCATTCCTTTTCGTTGAACTACTCTTTTGGCTAATTTTGAGGTGTCCTTGGTATTTTGTTATTCATATTTCTTAGTTAATTTTGCACATTTAGAGTAGTAGAAATATCAAGGTATCACATTTCTGGCACGCCCGGTGGGACCCACATATGGGTCTTGCATTTAACGTCTCTTTGAGTTAAGAATTTTATAGGAAAAACTCGCAGAAAGGCGGCAGCGCCCCAAGTTTACTGCAAAATGTTGGCAGCGCCCTCTTGGCCACTACAAAAAGGCGGTAGCGCCCCACATCTAAAAGTTTTATTCCTTCCAACACATTTGTTGTGATTAGGGACATATTTAGAAGGCTTTACTAACACTTTTTTTGCAGTGGGAGGGGCATAACTTTCTATTTTTTTCTTTAAAATCTAACAAAGTTTACCGCAGAATGTTGGCAGCGCCCTCTTGGCCACTACAAAAAGGCGGTAGTGCCCCATATCTAAAAGTTTTATTCCTTCCAACACATTTGTTGTGATTAGGGACATATTTAGAGGGCTTTGCTAACACTTTTTTTGCAGTGGGAGGGGCATAACTTTCATTTTTTCTTTAAAATATGACAAAGTTTACCGCAGAATGTTGGCAGCGCCCTCTTGGCCACTACAAAAAGGCGGTAGCGCCCCATATCTAAAAGTTTTATTCCTTCCAACACATTTGCTTGTGATTAGGACATATTTAGAGGGCTTTGCTAACACTTTTTTTGCAGTGGGAGGGGCATAACTTTCCTTTTTTCTTTAAAATCTGACAAAGTTTACCGCAGAATGTTGGCAGCGCCCTCTTGGCCACTACAAAAAGGCGGTAGCGCCCCATATCTAAAAGTTTTATTCCTTCCAACACATTTGTTGTGATTAGGGACATATTTAGAGGGCTTTGCTAACACTTTTTTTGCAGTGGGAGGGGCATAACTTTCCTTTTTTCTTTAAAATCTGACAAAGTTTACCGCAGAATGTCGGCAGCGCCCTCTTGGCCACTACAAAAAGGTAGTAGCACCCCACATATGAAAGTTTTATTCCTTCTAACATGTTTGCTGTGATTAGGGATATATTTAGAAGGTTTTTCTAACACTTTTCTGGCAGTGGGAGGGGCACAACTTCCCTTTTTTCTTAAAAATCTAACAAAGATTACTACAGAACCGCGGCAGCGCCCTTCACAGAACTGCGGCAGCGCCCTCCACAGAACCGCGGCAGTGCCCTTCACAGAACCGCGGTAGTGCCCTTCACAGAAGCGCGGTAGCGCCCCAAAACACACAGTTTGGAAGATAAAATAGGCGTTTTGACTTCGTTTTTGCTCTAGTTTTTTGCAGTTTTCACGTGATAACTCTCTAACATTGTGGTGGCAAGGATATTGCTATTTTTCGCTAACGTTTGGCAACATATTATGGCAGAATTTGACCAAAGATGAAAAAGAGGATAGTTAATATTTGTTTGTAGGGTCATCTACATAATCAGACTTTCAAAAATCATCTTTGCTGTTTTCAAACATAGTCTAATTAGGGGGATTAAACCTCACTGTTTGCTGTGGTTGCTTATTTTTGTGTTACCCAAGGGGGAATTGATTTGTTTTCACTTTCCTCTTGCACTTCATGTGAGCCCCTGGGAGTAGTTGGAAACAAGCTTAGTGTCTTCCTTTTAGTGGGACCTGTTTCTAGATTTTTATCACCCCAGTGATCTATCTTAACCATGTGTACCGGGACGGTATATAGCAGAACGAAGTTGTACCTCTAATCCAAGCAGTCAGAATTCATGAGCCGGTTAGGCAGTGATACACCGGTGATAGACGTGGAAAGTTGGTCCTGAACCTTCAAGATCTCTGCTAGTTCCCACTCAATGCTTAGATAGACTGGTGTTCATGTTGTGCCTCTCAATGCATCGAGTATACAGGACTCCCCTAGAAGCCTTGTACATCCTAGATTAAGACTTTGCTTTGCCATACCCGTAATATTAATCATAGGATTGTGCTTGTTTGAGGTGTTTTCTTGTGAAAATTCTGTCAAATTTTGATACTTTGGACTTGTTTTATCATTTTGTGTCCTTACCATAGCCTTTGCCATCAAAAAACCAAGCTTTGTCCCCAAGAGAAATGGGGAGGTGGTACCCTCACAAGCAGAACGTAGCCTCTACTAAACGCTGTAAGTTCCCTCACAAACGCGGTAGCTCGACACTGCAGTCACACTCTAATTTTGGTCAAAACTACTGATTTTGTTGAAAACGCCTCGATTTTGCTGTAAACTCGGGATTTTGTTGAAAATGCCCGATTTTGTCGAATGCCCGATTTCACACAGAATGTTCTCGATTTTATAAAACGCATCTGCTTTGCTGCAAGTAGCATAAACACCTCGATTTTATAAAACGCCCTAATTTTACATTGAACGCCTCTAATTTTTGTTGAAAACGACTTGACTTTGTTGAAAATTTAATTTTGGCTTCTGTAGAACACCCCATTTTGGGCTGAAATGCCCTGTAAAGTCAAGATACTGTTTTAACAGAATGTTGACTATGCCCCCTTAACTTCCCGGGGCTGCCATTTACAAACCGTGCATCGGATTGACTTCGTTCAAAAACCAAAGTTGCTTAATTTTTTGAGCTCTATCTAGTGGTACCTTCCATTTCATCTTATCAAGAATTTGACCATCCCAGAGCGGCCACGCCCCGCATTGCAGCGTGGACACGCCCCTAACTTCCCGGGGCTGCCATTTACAAACCAGACACAATCAACTTCGCTCAAAACCAAAGTTGCTTTAGTTTTCGAAGTTCTATCCAAAGGGTGTTCTCTCCATTTTTTTCTTATCAAGACTTTGACCCATACCAAGGGAGGTCAAGCCCCGTGACAAGATGGACACGCCCCTAACTTCCTGGGGCCATTGCCATTTACAAACCCAGACATTTAATCAACTTCGTTCAAAAACCAAAATTGCTTAATTTTTTGAGCTCTATCTAGTGGTACCTTTTATTTCTTCCTATCTAATCAAACCAATCCATTCCTCTGATCATCTAATCAATCCAAGCACACCAATCCGATCAAGTTCATCCAATCACAATTATCCAATCAACATCATCTAATCATTTGATCCCATCCAATCAAACTAATCTAGTACTTTAATCAAATTCATCAAATCATCTACCCGATCTAATCATCTGTCTACCGAATCCTATCAAAATCAAAAGCAATCCCATCCAATCATCCTAATCTAAGCTTTTGTCTAATCCTGATATGAGCTTGACCAAAATCCCGATTTGAGCTTTAATCTGTTCCCATCCAAAATCTTTTATCCATTCTATTTATCATTTCATAATCATGAATCCTCATCCTCCATCAATAGTAGTCAAGGGAAACCTTAATTAGGTGGACGACGATAACGAAAGTCTTATCGATCAAGAAGAATATGACATAAATCCCCTTGATGCTATTGTCACTAGTAAGCTTTCTCCACCCACTTTCCACAATCCAATCACCCCTTCCAGTTATCCCGTTATGTCTTCATCCATGCCTAATCATGCTCCTTATGCCACCTTTGACAATGGATATCCAATATCTTCTTCATCCCCATATTTTTCACCTCCTTCATCTACATCATCCCCTTACACAACATCTACATCCTCTTATCCTAATTTTCCATCCCAATACTCCTATTATAATTCCCCATCCATGTCCCCCTATCCTCATCCTCTTTCCTAGTCTGTCCATACTAATCTTACACCCACACCCTGTTACCTTGATCCTACATCCACATATCCTCATCCTAATCCACCATCCCAATACCCTTATTATAATCCATCCCCCACATCCTCTTGTCCCACTACACCACCTATATCCTCTTGTCTTAATCCACAATCCATGCCCCCCTATCTTAATTCACCACTCCAATATCCTTACCTTAACCCTCCATCTACTCCTAGTCCTCCATCCAATCCCATTCATACATCTACTCCTAGTCTTCCATCCAATCCCATTCATCCATCCCATCCTAGTCCTCCATCTACTCCTAGTCCTCCATCCAATCCCATTCACCCATCCAATCCTAATCCTCCATCTACTCATAGTCCTACATTCAATCCCATTCCTCCATCTAACCCCAGTCCACCAATCCATAATCCCTCATCCATTTCCACCACCCTAGCCAAGCCAACCATATGCAAGTCTCTCGTTTCAGAAGTTCTCCAAGGACTAATTACAAAGAAGCCATCCCTAACTCCACATCTTGAAGTCATGGAACCATGCCATCTAGATCCATTATCCACGGTCACTAGTGATGAGACCCTTCTCCATACCACACCTATCATTGTTGTTACCACCCCTAGCACTGATCAAACCATTAAACCATTGAAACCACTAAATCCATTGAACCCACACTTCCTACCCAAGAACCAATCAATCCATCGAAGACACCCTAAGTCCAATCCACTCTCTACTCCTAGGATCACCCAATCCATCAAGACACCTTAAATTCAATTCATCAAGCCCTAATTCTAGTAGTACTAAAACCCATTCCAATGAACCTCATGAATCTTCCATCCCTCCATCTTCCCCACTTGAAGAATCCCAACAAGACTCCGTTACCATGCCTCCTACACACGATGAGTCACGCCAAGAGTCTAATCCAAAGCATGCTAGCATATCCCCTTCTCCAGATCAAGATCCTACCATCCCATCTAGTCCACCTCAAGATCATGGTCCCCCACCCATTCCATCCCATCATCCCCTTGTCATTCGCTGCTTCCCCTGCTCCATCTCCATCTCCATCGCATGAGCCCACTACCACAATTCCAGGTCCTATCATGGCCCCTACCCCCTCTCTTGAGGTTGCTATCCCATCATCTCCTTCTCAGGATTCCCCATCATCGCCTAAAAATGCTATCCCCCCACCGCTTGCATATCCCCTTGGTACTCTCACATTCTTCCATGGTGGCCTCCTTGTAGAAGAAAAGCATAGTGTATTTACCAACCCTCCTCTTCCACCTAATAATGAGCTCGCATCATTCTTCCAGAATAACAAAAATCCTGTCCTAGATCAAATGCTCAAGAGAATGAACTATCAAGGAAAAGTTTTAGGCCTTCATGAGCAAGGTATTATAGAGCCCATCCAAGCTACAGAACATTTGCATCCGCAAGGTCTTGGATGTACTATTCATGACTCGCAATCCAAAAATGTTGGTACAACCTCTAGACGTCCTCAACGAACCTCTTCCAAAAGAAATGTCAGCTCTTCCCATCGCCCCACCAGATCATATGTGGCTATCCCTCCTCCTCTATCGTATCACCTCAAAACAACCGTCCATCTTCCTCCTTCATCTGCTCCATCCATTTTGGGTCCTTACATCCCTCCATCTACCATCTCCAATCCTCCATCTACCATGCCCTTGTTTCCTCCAGGTCCTACGTCTATTTTGGGCCCCTATATCCCATAATCACCTCCTCCATATCGTCCTATCCATCCTTTCATCCATCCATCACCTATCCATGTCACCCATCATAACTATCCCACTTTCATGTCCCCTAACCAGGATCAACAAAGGCACTTACCTAAACATCCTCCATCTACACATAATCCCCATACTCCTACCACCATCACTCCACATCATCCATCTCCTCACACCCATCCCATTGCTACTAACAACTCTTTGGTTGTTAAAGAAAAAATGCATAAATCCAAACATCCACATGAATCTAAGGCTCCCCATGTCCCCTCCAAAAGACATGGTGAAGAAAAGAAAAATCTACATCAAATATATAGCTCGCAAAGAGCCACCAAAACAAAGATCAAAACTATGTGGATCCCAAAGAAAAAAGATGCAATGTCATCACATGAAAAATCTATAAGAACATCCAAAGTTTCTAATCCAAAAGCTAGTCATACACCCCTTTCATCTCCTAATTCTGTTTTGGGTTCTTATGTTCCAAAGTTCACCACCCCATCTCCTCCATTATCCACACATTCTCCATTTAGTAATCCTCTCATCTTTTCACATCCACCACCACATGTGCCAATGTTAGTCCTGAACACATCTCTCCATCACAGATCCACCCCATCATTCTATCCATACCCTTTCCAACATCCCATCCATTACCCCACATATCTCCCCCATCAAATCCCCCTAATTCATCCTCTTGCATAATCCATTTATCGTCATAAGGTTGTACCAGCATCCAATAGTCGGTTCAAACATGGGCTCTTACTACCTCGTATAGAACTTGATGCTTGAGTCATCCATCCATATCCATAGCATGTATCTTCTAAATTCCCTTATCCACATCCCTATCCTTATCCATTTTCATCCCCCTACTATCCAAAAAAGTCAAAAAAGTCAAAAAAGTCAAAAGTCAAAAGTCAAAAAAAAAAAAGAGAAATAATTCGTCCAATGGTGAAAACTTGGCAAACAAGCACCTTGGATAAGTACCATGATGAAAACCTAGAAAATAGGCATCATGCGTAAATCCCCATCTGAGGGGCAACTTCCGATATGCATTCCCTCCATCCGCTATGTTCCAGCTATGCACCGTCTTTCATTATCCATCCTCTTCATAAATCCCATCCCACCTATCTTCCACCATCCATATCCCATTTATCTCCCATTCCCTCCATCCTTCTTGTGATCTTGATCAAAATAGGGGCACCTATCTATGCATGCTTTGGACACCTATTGGTATACATCCCCTTCATCCATGCTCTATCATATTCCTTAGTCACCCATCCTATTCTCATCTAGTTATCTTCTTTATCTTATCATCCACTCATCTTACGTCCCTCATGCCTCATCATATATGACATATCTAGAGTGGGGGCATCTGCTTCCTTTGTGACATAGTCCTTGGAGAAATCATCTATCATAACATCCCTTCATCTCTCTATCCATCTATCATATCATCCCTTCCATCTCCCCATCCTTATCTTTGTATCCCTCTATTCTAGCATCCCTTTCATCTCCCAATCCTTATATTCCCATCCATCCAAACAATCCCTCTCATCCCCCATCCCTATCCTATATTTTTATCTAATCTTTCATCTTTATCCTCATCCCATCTCATCCCACCTCCCAATCCCTTGTCATTGGTATCTAGCTATAGGCCTCCCCCCATGCAACCCAATGCCATTTATCTAATCGTCATCACCCCTACTTCTCTCTTGCACATCTTTGCAATCTCCTATCACTTTTCATCACTCATCTATCTATCACATCATCCCCCTAAGTCATTTTACTGCTTTGGATAACTATCCCATCCCTGAGCTTTATGTGATCATCATCATTCTATCCAATCCAACAGGTCTATCCTATCTTGTCATATCGGTCCCATCTTTTTATCGACTTATCCTATCATCATCTTATCATCCTTTATCCATTGTTTGCCTTTGGTCTTGTCGAACTACGTTGCCCCTACGATTTCACGTAGGCAAGGTTGATGATTTGATCCGCCCCTAGGGTTCCATCATCGATCTTCACTTTGCTCTTCTACCATCGGTCTTTCTCCTTTTGTCCATCATATCTTTACCATCCATCAAGGTCTCCATCTTGGTCAGTCGTCCACCTTTCATCGAACTACAAGGGCTCTGCGCTTTCACGTAGGCAAGGCTAATCTTTGATTGGCCCCCAAGCCCCTAGGTCTTTAGGTTTTGTCAGTCCCATTTCTTGTCTTCCTTGTGTCGTGCCATCAAGCTATGCCCTTATCTAGCTGGTTCTTAACAAACGAGATCCACTTGTATCATGAGATCCAATCGATTTTGAACATCCCGCGTCATAACGATCTTTTAATATCCATCATCTTTGGTCTCAACAGGATGTATCCTTCCTAACAGACCTCATCAATCCCATCTATCCCCTTGATCCTATGGCAAAGGACATTTGAAAGTGATTGCGATCTTTTGATGTTTTTGGCTTTTGTTTATCATTGGAGCTCCCTATCATCACTTGTCAAGGCCACCATAATCCATCATATTATGGTGTGTTTTGATTGGTCAATATAGGGGCATATCTTGATCTTTTTATGTCTATTTGTGTCTTCTTGGTTGTCCCACATAGTACCCACCAAGATCTTCGAGGTCTTGTGTTATGCTGGGGCATCCTTTTGTGCTTGTGGTTATCTCAATACCTGGCCCGACCAAGGTCTTTGTGACTTTGGGGTGTTGGGGTAGCCTTCTTGTCTATTGTGTTTGTTTTATGCATTAGACACTAATTCGCCTTGGTTCCACATACCCTGGCACTTGGTGTCTTATGCTATAGCAAAAATCAGTGCTCGGAAGATGGCAAATTGCATTAGGATTGCATTTCATTTTCCATTCTATCATCTTGCATGTATTCCCCCATCCATTCATCCTTCATCCTTATCTCACATCTCTATCCAATCCCCATCCATTCCACTTAGCCCGAATCATCCAATCATATCCTTGGTCTTGTTCTTAGCCTTGACCCATCATCATCATCATCCATTAGTATCCTTCCCTATCCCCTTGGTGTTGTTTTGGGATGTATCCTTCCCTCATCAACAACACTTTCATCATCATCATCATCATCGGGAGGTATTCTCCCCTATCCCTTTGGTGTTGTTTTGGGATGTATCCTTCCCTCATCAACAACACTTTCATCATCATCAGGAGGTATTCTTCCCTATCCTTTAGTGGTGTTTTGGGATGTATCCTTCCCTCATCAATACCACTCAGTGGGATGTACCCTTCCCTATCCTCGTGTTGTTTTGGGATCTTTAATTCCCTCATTGACAACACTCCATCCATCATCAACCCATTTTGGCTTGTACCTTGACTGGGGCAACATCACCTTTTGAAATCCATTTGTGCTTCATCCATCTCCTATCGCTTCTCCTTCCCTCTTCCCATCACCTTGCATCCTCTTCCCATTACCTTGCATCCTCTTCCTCATCTCCCCTTGCATCACATCATCTATTTCGAGAGCCCACACGTGTTCTCTTTAACCCGCATGTCCTCTCGAGGGGGCATCAATCCCTACTCTTCATCTTCACCCCCATCGTCTTTCTTCTTAGTCATCCTTTTGATGACTGGGGCATCTTTTCCAATCTAACCATCTTCTTCTAGGTTCTATATTTTAATATTCTTTGAAATGATGCTACTTCGTAACACCATCTCAAAGAGGGGCAAAATGTAGACATCCAAATTTGGACACTTAATTTATCCAAATTTATCACTTTTCATCTAAACATCCTCTTATCATAGTTAATTAAATAATATTACTATTATTTAATTAATATCTTTAATTCTGCTAAATCCCTAAGGTATTTAATTAATAATTAAATACCTTACCCTCCTTAATCCTTTTTTCATCAAATAAATTAAATAAATATTACATTTATTTAATTCCTCACATGTCATTTTCATCTAATCCTAATCCATCTCCTAATCTCTTCATTAGGGATGTGCACATGCCTAATCATGATTAGGATGTGTCACAATCACTCCAACTTTGCAGAGTTGGCTTTTAGTCTAATTAGCTCCTAGTGTCCTCTAATTGCAATTAATTAAGCCACAATCATTCTCAAAGGGTGCAATTCCTTTTTATTCTTTCCTAGATTCCCCTCTTTTATATGTGAATTTTAATTCACATTCCATCCTTCCAAGGCTTCTAGAACTTTGGACTTGTCACAATCTTCACATGTGACCAACCTTGGACTTGTCACAATCTCCACATGTGACCAAGTCCCACCTTTTTGGAGCCCATCTTTTATCTTTTAGACTTTTCTAGGAATGTGAATTTTTAATTCACACTTATTTCCCCAACCACCTTTCCTTTTCCCATGTAGATTTTTGAGGAATTCCAAAATTCCTCAAATGTCCCTTTCACTCCCACTTGGGGACAAGAAATCCTTTTTTGTGGAAATCTCCTCACTCCCCAGGTGCATGTCATTTTTTCACCTCATGTACCTTCTTGACACCTCATCTCCATCTCACATCCCCTTGTCCACTTCACCCTCCACATGTCAAGATGTGAGGGCTTGTGGGTTCTCAACCCACCATAGCCCTTCATCTTGGCCTTGTTGGAGCAATTTTGACCATTGAATTCTCTAGATAATTCAAATTCTCCTATAAATACCCCCTCTTCAAGGGCATTTTTAGAACACTTAGCCATCTTGCACCATTATGCTGCCAATTTGCATTCTCAACACTTGACATTTTGATAACTACATGCTGTCCATTTGAACTCTCAATCCTTTTGCCATCATTTAGCCATCTTTTTTCATCATCTTGCATATTGAATCTTGCATATAGTCACTCAATTCATCATCTAAGGAGCACACAACCAATCCAAGCAAGGGCCAATCAAAGAGGTATCAACAACAATGGAGGTAAAAGTGTTTGTGTTTCATTTTATTTGCATTCCTTTTCATTGAACTACTCTTTTGGCTAATTTTGAGGTGTCCTTGGTATTTTGTTATTCATGTTTCTTAGTTAGTTTTGCACATTTAGAGTAGTAGAAATATCAAGGTATCACACTCACAAACAACTCTTAAAACCTTGGAAAAAATACTTCATGCTAGGCTTTTGGTAAAATCCTCAAAATTAAAATCATCTTGTTTGGCTAAGTGTGTGTGGATGAATCCTTCTTCATACACTTAGTTAAATTATCGTCCTTGTGGACAAGTTTATTCCAAGATAACATCCAACATCTTGGGGTTTATAAGTTCATTATAAAATCCAAATCAAAATCCAAATCAAAATACAAATCAAATCCAAAAGTCCTAAATGTCTAGTATCCCTCCAAGGTTTCTTAAGAGTTCAATCATTCACATCATCCATCCTTCATTTATCCCACCACCATCATTTGATCCTTAACATCTTAGATTTTCTTCTTTGTACCTAAAGTTTAGACCAACCTAAGGAGTTAGAGGTTTACCTCCCATATTTCTAAAATTGATCCTTATTTTATGGTCCAAACTAAATTTCAACACAAGAAAAACATTGAAGAAAACAAAGAAACATCCACTTCAAGTAACTTGAGTCAAACTGCACCTGAAATCAACCCTATTGGATCTAACAATCCCCCACTCAACCTTCCTCTACTACCATAAGATTTCCAAGAGGGAGGGTGTCAAGTGGAGGATATCACCAACAATGTCCTAGGAATGACTCAAGACTAAATCATGGAAATAGTCCAAAATCCTAATAACCACAAGATTGTCAATACAATGATGAGACTTAATCCTTCACAATATATGTTAGCATTAGTAAAAGAAGGGGCTAAAATCCCTTCTGATTATGATGTGAGCACTATTGTGGAAAATACTCTTGGGATTATGCCACCGGTATCATTCACACCTTCCTTCCAAAACATCATTCAACCCATCCCACAACCAACATCATCTCCTGCTCCAAGTCAACCCATGATTACCAAGGGAAGTTCATTGCTTCAGGCTCTTCAAACACATCCCCTTGTAAATAACCAAGACTTAGATGCAAACACCATCTTGGGTCTACCAAATACCATCCTCCAAATCCAAAGTATCCATACATCCCACTCATCTTTCATGACACCAACAATCCATCCATCTTCGTCACATCACGGACATATTCTCTTGACACACAAGTCTCTCTTCCCATGACTTTGCAAGGACAAGTGGGTCTATTCGAACAAGGGGGAATCTTTGACACCTCATCATCACTTTCTCAAGGAAACACACCGCCTATCTTCCCACCATTTCCCCCTCTACCATTAATATCCATACCAATCCTCGGTTTAAGGCAACCCCCTTTTCTAATCCTCAATCAAAAAAATCCTCCAGTTGTGAATCAAATACCAAATCCTCCAAGCATGCCACCGATAACACAACACCAGGTGGCACCAATCCAAATGACACAATTAATCATTACACCATCTACAACACCTCAAATATCTCAAAATGTGGTCTCCCAAGGACCTAGCATATCAACTGCACTATCCACCACACAATCCCTTATCATCACTCAAATGACACCTCAACAACCACCTCAACAAAATCTCATCACAACATCTCACACCATCCTGAATCCTCCTCCTCCACCACTGAATCCAAACGTGGAAAATCAATACAACATCACACTACAGGCTACCCAACAAGCCTATCGAAAAACATTCCAGCAATTTCAAGCTCAACAAGCCACGCAAGCTACACATCAAGTCACTCAAAAAGTGCAAGTGTAGCAAGCCACACAATAGGCTCAATAGGCTACCTAGGCACAAGCTTAAGCTTTATTACAACAACAAGCCACACAAGTTGTGCAAGTAGCACAAGTTGCATAGGCTTCCCAAGCTACACAAGCCACCCAACAAGCTCAAGCTCAGGCACAAGCTCAAAATCAAGCACAACAAGCTCAAGCGCAAGCTTTGTTACAACAACAAGCTTATCAGCAAGCTTTACAACAATACCAAGCACAATAACAAGCAACTTAGTTACAGGCCCAACAACAAGCATTGTTGGCACAACATCAATTGTAGGCATACCAACAAGTGTTGGTGGCACAACAAAGCTTGCAACAACCTCCCACAAACACACAAAACAACCCACTTGTCACTCAAGAAATGATCAAACCACCCCAAAACACATTCATCCCACCACCCAATCTACAAAATGATGTGTCTGCACAAATCAAATTTCTCTCACAACAAGTGCTAGACCTACAATCTGGAAAAACAACAAAAACATAAGGGAATTTGTGCCCTTATCCATTCGACAGAAGCATTGCGATGGTTCCATTCCCACTAGGGATCGAGATACCTAAATTTGACAAATATCGTGGGACTGGTAACCTACATAAGATAATTTCATGTCCATTGTATGGAAGTTGCCTACGACGAGTCTTATCTAATGCGACTATTCCCTCAGAGTTTGGTTGGACCAACAATGGAATGGTTCTCTTGCATTCCTCCTAGAATAAAAAATTTCTAAGAAATTGTGGACTTGTTCATATAGAACTATTCATTCAACATAGGCATGGACGTGAGTCTAGAAGAAATATCCGCTCTAAAACAAGCCAAGGGGGAAACATTTGCATCCTTCTTGCAATGATGGAAATCCAAGGCCAACAGGAGCTAGTGGACTATGCCAGAAGAACAACAAATTTGTACTATCATCGCCAATCTTGAAGGGACCTTGTCCTTCCATCTAAAAATGCAATGCATTACCAGATATGACCAATTGATCCCCAATGTGCTCAACATCGAAAGATCCCTTATCCCACAAGGGGGGACACCTACTTATCAAGACAACCATCCATCAACTAGTTACAACGAAAAACCTTGCACATGGGCAAAGAACAAAAACGTTACTAACAATGGCGTGGTTGATGCCAAAGTTATTATTAGTGCCCCAAGGAAAAGCACACAATCATATCAACAACTGCAAGTCAACAACCAAAACAACACACAAGCCAACACATCATCACAACAACCCAACAGTCAAGCAGTCGATAACCTGAATACTCAAGGAGGACCACCTCCAAGGAACACATATCCCCCTAAACAAAAATACACACCACTTGGGGAACCAATTGAGTCTATCATGCAATGGCTAGTTCAAGAAAATCTCATCAAGATCCCTATTTATGAAAATTATCAAGAGACTCAAGTTAAACCACCATGGTATAATGAGAAACAACTTTGTGATTTCCACAAAATAAAGGGACACACGACAACCAGTTGCATGGGACTTAAAAATATGATTCAGGACCTCATCGATGAAAAAACTATAGCCATTAAAAAACATGCAAGAAATCAAGATCTTAAAATATACACGAATCTGATGCTAGATCACAATAAAGGAAACAACAATGGTAAGACAAAATATAATAATGTGAACCATGTTTCTGACCATATTGTTGCATCCTTAGATGAGTGGGTCACCATTGTCAGTATCAAAGGATCCATAGCTGATTGTGGAGTCACCACACATGGTGGTAAATTTACCATTCCATGACCATCCCAACCACCCAAGGAATCCACCATCAATCCAAAGTCGATCCCCAATGGTTATAATGTCCTGGATCAATTGAAAAGGACCCCCACCCAGATCTCCATCATGGAGTTGCCGAAAATCTCACCTGCACAGAGGGAAATCATAGAAAAGGCATTAGCTACATCCACTATCCCTACAGATCTTGACACAGACTAGTTCCAAGCTATGGTCGGACACATTACCACACCACATCTCCTAACATTTTCTGATCAGGATTTCGAACTCAACCATCTAATAATTGTGCACTCCATCTCAAAGGCTTAATCCATAAGAATAAAGTCAAACAAGTCTTGGTGGGTGGAGGTGCAAGCTTGAATATTTGTACTCTCAAGCTAATAAAGAATCTAGGATTCTCTGAAGATGTAATTGAGAAAGGTAAGGGTATTACTATCAGGGCATATGATGATTAGGAATAGGTGTCTCAAGGCACCATTCAACTCCCTATTCAAGTAGGGCCAACAATCATGGAAGCTACATGCCAAGTCCTTAATTTTGAACTACCTTACAATATCCTCTTGGGGTGCCCATGGATCCATGGGATGCAAGTTGCCACATCTACCTTCCATCAATGTGTCAAGTTTTCTTATCAAAATTAAGAGGTCACAATCCATGAAGATCTTGAACCATTTTATTATTGCAAGAATCTAGAAGCCAAGTACTACAAGATCCCTCAAGTCCCAAAGAATGATGAGGGACCCATATCTCCATATATAGACCCACCTACCCTAGCATCCACTTCTGAGACAAAGACACCCTCCATTTCAAACATTTTTTATATTAAAGTCAGTATGCAAGATAATGGGTGTGGGGACTACAAAATGAAAAAGAGTGCCTTTGTAATAGGATAGTTACCTCAATCTCCTCGATCTCATGGGAAACCCCAACCAATTGACACACCATCTCAAACCTTTAAAGTAGACCCCTCTAGATTCAAAAGGTGGGGGGGCCTAAGTTAGGAAGTGGTAGATGAAAAAGATATATCAAGCATATTATATCAAGATGAAAGGCCTGTACCTGATCTTCCCATGGACAATGACAACAAATGACTGCAGTTAATGCAAGGGTGGGGCTATAAAAAAAATGAAAAGCTTGGGAAAAATGGTAATGGCCTATTAGAACTCATTATTCCTAAGAAGCATATGAAGAATCTTGGCCTTGGATGTACCCTCCGAAGATAACCATATGTGGAAAAGGTTCCCCGGTTAGAAAAGTCAAAGCTCCTCCTCAATTACCGGTGTCCACATGTTTACCTTTAGATAACTATACCTTTGATATAACCAATGTGTGTGACGAGGACCCCATCACTGACCTACCCATGTTATTCAAGGATTCCTCTCTTTTCATGATCTCTACCCTATCTTTTGAGCCAAATAACCAGACCAATGAGCTAAAACTTGTCTACCCCCAACACATCGATTATGACCAACAAGGACCACCAATCTTAGACACATTCAAAAACGATGAGGCTCTCTTAGAATTCATGGGACTGTGGGATACTCTACCATGTGGATATCATAAAGTTGGGTTTGATATTGAGCTAGACACACATGCATACTATGGGGAAATGATTGAATCCCTCAGTCACAAAATTGAAAATTTAAGAGTAATATCTAGGTCTTTAAGTGAAAACCACACTGTGGCACTTTTTGACCCGAAAATAGTAAAAACAAAGGATGTATCTGATGGTGAAAACCTCTTTGAGGTGCCAAAGGATGAGGGATTCAATCTTCCCCTTAGTGTTATTCATTAGGAAAAATCATCAGTCTTAGTAGAGAAGTGCAATCCTGTCAACCTATGAACCGAAGAAACACCACATATCACCTTCTATGCAAAATCACTTTTGATAGAAGAACAAGAACTTTTAGCTTCATTTCTAAGGGAAAGAAAGGTAAACTTTGCATGGACCTACACTGACATGCCCAATCTTGATCCAGAGGTTGTGGTTCATCATCTATCCATGTATCTAGAGGCAAAACTAGTAAGAAAAAAGCTAAGAAAAATGCATCCACAAATGGCATTACTAGTCAAACTTGAATTACAGTAGCTCCTTGATGTTGGCTTCACATGGTCAATTGATTATCCAGAGTGGGTTTCAAATCTTGTACTGGTCTCTAAACCCATTGGGGGCATCTGCATCTACATTGACTTCAGGGACCTAAACAAAGCATGCCCTAAGGATGATTTCCCTCTCCCAAATATAGACATGATCATGGATATGATGACATGACATGAAATGCTATCCTTAATGGACAAATTTTCAAGGTACAATCAGATCATGATAGCTAAGGATGATCAACACAAGACAACTTTCACTTGTCCATGGGGGACTTACTGCTGGAACATGATGTTGTTTGGGTAAAAAAATGGAGGGGCTACATACCAAAGAGCTATGATGCTAATATTCCATGACATGATTCACAAAATTGTGGAGCATCTTTGATAGGATAGAAGAATACAAGGTTAGGCTCAATCCTAAGAAGTGTGTCTTTGGTGTACAATCAGGGAAACTCCTAGGGTATATTGTATCTATAATTGGAATCGAGATAGACCCTGCCAAAGTCAAAGCAATTCTCGAGATGGAAACACCAAGAATATTGAAGCAATTAAGGGGTTTGTAGGGAAGGCTCCAATCCATTCACCAGTTTATAGCACAATTAACAGATAAGTCTATCCCATATTCTCATCTACTCCATAAGGAGGTGGCATACAAATGGGACGAGAAATGTGACTAGGCTTTCAATAAAATCAAGGAATACTTGCTAACACCACTAGTCCTTATGCCACTGATTCCAAACAAGTCATTGATCCTGTATATATCAGCAACAACAATAGCCCTAGGGGCTCTTTGATGTAGACTAGGTGGTAGAATTCATTCTATTCAACTCAAAATTACCTAACACAACCCAATAAATCAACCTTTGATCACTCAAAACCCAATCTCTCCATGACTCATTCAAAAGGCTTCTATCCCCCACAACACAACCATGGATGAAAACTCTTGAAGAAGGTTGTACAAAGGCCTACAAAACATCAATAGAGACCTACCACAGTCCCAATACAAGATCCCCAAAAGATCCCACATGAATTCTTCATGTCAACATTGAGAGACATAAAGTGACCCTATGAAGGCTACTGGAATTAGCCTCGTTTTACAAAAAAAGTACCCTCAAAAAACCTTGCACTCACAAAAACTCTTTAGACAGTCTTAAATTATGATCCAAAACTACAAATTCTTTGATCAATTCACCACTACAAGTCTTCTAGGGTGTTGCTCCAGCAAACCCTTTGAATACACACAAAACCCTAGGTTTTTATTGAAAAACTATATAACCAGGCTTCCTAAGCCAAACCAAAGCATGAAACACATCATTTATACCCTGCACAAGGTTAAAGAACTCTCACAAGGATTGTACCATTAGTAATTTATCAAAACCCTTCACCTAGCCACTAATTTCACAAGAAAAATAACATTGCCCAACCCTAGGGCATTATTGAAAACTAGTTATCTTGAATCCAATTCCTTCTGAACCTTTTAGACATCTAATCTAATGTTGAATGTTTCATCCCACTGAAACATAGGTCTATACAGTAGGTGGGATAACTAGTTTTGTCATTTGGTTTTCAAAACAGGGTCTTCAATGTTTTAATAGGCAGTTACAAAGAAATAAAGAATAAACCTCCAATATGAATGTTAGGACCTCAAAACGAGTTCAACAGAAAGCTACTTCTATTCCCTATAGAAAAACAAAGAGATTTAGAGCATTTACTATATGTACGGGTTTGTACAATTACAAAAAATTCTTAAAACACAAAAAATCTGCACAAAATAAGCATTGTTATTTCTTGAGTCTTCAATACATTCTTCAACAACAGATGCTCAAGCCTTTTGAGGCCTTTAAATATATTATTGAATCAAAAACCAATGGTTAACTTCCTCAACTACCATTTAAAACACTAATCTCCTCAACTTCCTCATATGACAACATTATTGTGCAACTTTTGACACTTAGACCTAAATGACTCCAAATCACCTTATTACATCATGAATGGTCTTAATTGAACATATTTAGGATAAAAAGAATCAAAACACTTCAATTTACTAATGAATCTCCTAAGAACCAACTTATCAACCTTCAAGAATTCAAATTTGAAAATAAGGTGTAGGTGCTCCTGCACCATACACCCCCACAAGAAAAGACTCATGCCACATGAGTTTCATTGGATACCAACTTTCCCAAGCTTCACTTAGATACCTCTAGTGCATAAAATCTTGCCATTGTACCATGCTTTGTTCTTCATACTGCCCTACACCTTGAACTGTACTTACACTTGGATAAGTCTTTATATTTGTCCTTAGACCTGATGTCTATTCTTTTCCCATTCCTTGTTCCAATCTTTTTTGTCTTCCTACACTCGTACCTACACACAAACAATGGTTAGTAGCCCATTGCACTGTTTTCTTCTTTGATTCAATTTCATCATTACATCTACCCTTAACTTCTTGTATATTCTATCTCTGTATTTTTGATATCTAATTTTTTGTTTTGCCAACACCTATCATCATTTTACTGTCCTTACCATTCATTGTACTTATTGTACTATCAGATTTATTCACATTTGTACAGTACTTTTTCCTTCACCCCTGCTATCCCTCCATTCTCAGTCTTAGGACTAATTACAACATCAAATTTTTTGATTTCTTTCACAACATTTATAGGTTCCTTTCTTCCACACATAATGATCTTTTCTTTTCCTTTCTCATCTTCAATCAAAGGAGTTAACACAAACCTGCAACCATCCTTCATGATTGTGTAAGTATTCTCTCTACCATCATACATGGCACACCTATCATTTCCAAGGTCTACCTAGGAGTAGATGACAACAATCCATATGCAGGATATCACAAACAACACTATCACTATAGTCCCCAATCTGAAAATATACAACCTTTTCATTAACTAACAAAGACTGACCATCTCTTAACCATGACACCTTATAAGTCAATTCATGAGGTATTTTTTTCAAACTCAACTTATTCACCATCTCAATAGACACCATGTTTTTAGTTGATCCATAATCAATGACAATTCTACATACCTTATCCTTGCACTTACAATTAGTTTTGAAAAGACTCTTCCTTTGCAATGGCTCCACCTCTTTTGCTACCTTCAATACTATCTTCCTCACCATCAACATCTCCCCTGTTTCGGGATCAACCCTCTTACTTGTAGAGTGATTGCTTTCACACTCCTCTTCCTAAACCAATTGTGCTCTCTTATAAATCTTCTTTCATTGCTTGATGAACTACCAACCCTCTCAGGACACTTCCATGAAGGATGACCAAATTCATTCCATGTGTAACATCTCCCTACAAAATCATTAGAACTTCTACCAGCACTAAACCTTCCTCTACCTCTAAATCCACCTCTAACATCAATACCTTGTTCTTTACCTTTATTTTCTCCTTTGTGTTCTTCCAATGGATGCTTTGGTGTAGAAATTACTCCTCTCCCTCTTGCACTAGTACCACCTCCTCCTCTAACTGCTTTCTCTTGTCTCTTAAGTTTTCCTCCACCCTGATTGCTAATTGAAAACATTCTTCCACAGATTTTGGGTTAGCAACAAGTTCATCTTGAATATTAAACCTCAAACCACCTAGATATCTGGCCACCTTTTCAGCATCATCCTCATCCCTTCTAGATCTTATGCTTAGTTTGTAAAATTCATCAGTGTAGGCTTTAACATCTAGTTCTTTTTGTTTCAATCCTTGCAAATTTTTATACAACCGAATCTCATAGTCCTTTGGAAGAAACTTACCTTTTAATTTTTGCACCATCTTGTCCCATGAAGTAATCTTTGATTTTCCTTGTTTTCTCCTCTCTGCTTGCTCATAATCCCACCACAGAAGAGCATGTCCTTTTAGCTTTGTTTTTTCCACCTTCACCATCTGCTCATCTGAAATCTCTTCACTCTCAAAGTAATTATCCATAGCAGCAATCCAATCAAGTAATTCCTCTTAATTTAAATTACTACCATAAACAAGAAGATCAAATTTTACCTTTATTGATTCACCTTTCACTGCTTTAAGCATCTTCACCATCCTCTAGTCTTTAGGGTCTAGTTCTTCTTCAACATCTTCATAGTCTTCATCTTCCTCTTTTGTTTCACTTTCTTCATTCACTTCTCTCATTTTCCTTGTCTCCAAGGTAGCAAGTCTTTCCAAAACTGCATTATGAGATTCTAGAAGCTTAGAATGCTTCTCTTTCAGATCTTGCAACTCCCTTGCAACACCAACATCTTTTGGAGGCATCCTTTCAACCTTGACTCTTCACCTTCTTCTTCAAACCTACAAAATGCAATCAAATCATCAATAAAATATCTTGTTCCTGAAGCTTTGATACCACTTTGATGCAGATTAGTTGGTAGAATTCATTCTATTCAACTCAAAATGACCTGACACAACCCAAGAAATAAACCTTTGGTCACTCAAACCCCAATCTCTCCAAGACTCATTCAAAAGGCTTCTAGCCCCCACAACACAACCATGGATGAAAACTCTTGAAGAATGTTGTACAAAGACCTACAAAACATCAATAGAGACCTACCATAATCCCAATACAAGATCCCCAAAAGATCCCACAAGACTTCTTCATGTCAACATTGAGAAACATAAACTGACCCTACGAAGGCTACTAGAATTAGCCCTATTTTACAAAGTACCCTCAAAACACCTTGCACTCACAAAAAATCTTTAGAAAGTCTTAAATTGTGATCCAAAACTGCAAATTCTCTTATCAATTCACCACTACAAGTCTTCTAGGGTGCTGCTCCAACAAACCCTCCAAATACACACAAAACCCTAGGGTTTTAGTGAAAAACTATATAACCAGGCTTCCCAAGCCAAACCAAAGCATGAAAAACATCATTTATACCCTACACAAGGTTAAAGAACTCTCACAAGGACTGTACCATTAGTAATTTATCAAAACCCTTCACTTAGCCACCAATTTCACAAGAAAAATGGCATTGCCTAGCCTTAGGGTGTTACTCAAAACTAGTCACCTTAAATCCAACGCCTTATGAACCTTTTAGAAATCTAATCTAACATCAAATGTGTCATCCCACTGAAGCAAAGGTCTATACAATAGGTGGGATGATTGGTTTTGTCATTTTGTTTTCAAAATAGGGTCTTCACTGTTTTAACAGGCAGTTACAAAGAAATAAAGAAATCTCCCTCCAAAATGAATGTTAGGCCCTTAAATTGAGTTCAACAAAAAGCTAATTCTATTCCCTACAGAAAAACAAAGAGATTTAGAGCATTTACTATATGTACGGGTTTGTACAATTACAAAAAATTCTGAAAACACATAAAATCTGCACAAAATAAGTGTTGTTATTGCTTGAGTCTCCAATACATTCTTCAACAACAAATGCTTGATCCTTTTTAGGCCTTTAAATACATTCTTGAATCAAAATCCAACGGATAACTTCCTCAACTGCCATTTAAAACACTAATCTCCTCATATTCCTTAAAACTACTTTTTGATAACTTTGATTTTGCACTTGACAACATTATTGTGCAACTTTTGACACTTAGACCTAAATGACTCCAAATCACCTTATTACATGATGAATGGTATTAATTGACCTTATTTAGCATAAAAATACTCAGAACACTTCAATTTACTAATGACTCTCCTAAGAACCAACTTATCAACCTTCAAGAATTCAAATTTGAAAATAAGTTGTAGGTGCTCCTGCACCACTCTCTTAGCTCAACATGATGAAAACGGGAAAGAGAGAGCTATTTACTATATCAGTATAACCATGGTGGGACACAAGATGAATTAAAAATTCATTGAGAAGGCTTTCTAAAGCACTACATGTTGGCTCATCAGATAAAACTTATCGCCAAGATAGATCCTCTCAAGTATCTACTTTCTAAAGCAATGCTCACAGAGCAAACAACTAAATGGGTCATGATCCTAACAAAATATGAAATTGATTATGTACATCAGAAAGCCATTAAAGGGCAAGTAATTGCAGACCGACTAGCAAAGGCACTGATATATTCAGAAAACCCATTGATATCAAAATTTCTTGATGAGTCATTCTTTAACCTAAGCATAGTAGATCATTGGAAAGTATATTTTGATGGGTCCTACACACAACATGGGTCAGGAGCTAGAGTCTTCTTCATAACACCACAAAGAGATTTCATACCAAAGTCATATAAGTTATCTTTTACTTGCACGAACAATGTCGCAGAGTATGAAGCTCTTGTCATAGGACTCAAAATTGCAGTACAATGGCAGATTATGGAACTTAAAGTTTATGGAGACTCTCAAATAATCATCAATGAGGTCAATGATGAATACCAAACAAAAGATGATAAGCTTACACTATATAAGAAACTGGTGGAGAGCCTCAAGGAATTCTTCATCGACATCACGTTTGAGCAAATACCAAGGGAAAAAAATAGAGAAGTTGATGCTATGGCAACAATTGGATCACTATTGGATATCCCACACAATGTCCATAAACATGAATTCCTAGTAGAGCAGCTTCTCGTACCAACTTTTGAGGTACCAGTGTTTGAGTTTGTGTGTGAAATTGTTGGTCTTAGTGACCCTTGGTATCATGACATATACACCTACTTGAAAATAGGATTCCTCCCTGTCGATATCACCTCGAACCTTAAGAGAACATATGTCAAAAAGTCATCTCGCTTTGTCATGTTAGGGGACGCCCTATACCGTAGGAGTATTGAAGGAACCTTGTTGCGATGCCTTAACCCTGAGGAAGCTTTAACTGCTTTAACTGAGGTACATGATGGCATTTTTGGATCACATTTGAGTGGTATGACCTTGGCCAAGAAACTACTAAGGACTGGGTACTATTGGCCTATGATGGAAAAGAAAAATCACGACTATGTCTGAAGGTATTTGCAATTTCAACAGCATGGGGACCTCATCCATGCACCAACTCAAGAGCTTCAATTGATTATAACACCTTGGGCCTTTTCACAATGGGGGCTCGATCTCATTGGTAAAATCACACCCACCTCATCCAATGGACACAAATTCATTATCACTACCACTAAGTACTTCACAAAGTGGGTAGAGGCCATTCCAATGAACTACATCACAAGGAAGCAGATCTCTAAATTCATCTTGAACTATGTTATTTGTCGCTACGGTGTTTCACAAACCCTTATCTCAGATAACAAGACACCTTTCAAAAACTAGGATGTTCAAGAACTATGCCAAAAATTCAATATCCAACATCACTTCTCTACTCCATACTACCACTAGGGAAATGGCCAAGCTGAGGCTTCTAATAAAACCATATTAAAAATCCTAAAGAAGACAATCAATGAAGCTAGTCATGACTGGCAATTACAGTTGAATCCCGCCTTATGGGCCTACTGAATGAGTATCTACACGCCTATAGGTGCAACACTTTTCTCCCTAGTCTACAAATCAAAATCCATCCTCCCCATTGAGATCAACCTCCCATCCTTAAGAATATCATTGGAAAATCTCATCATTGATGAAGAATATTGGGTGTCATTGTTGAATGAGCTAGAACTACTGGATGAGCGACACATGGATGCCTTGAATCACCTACAAGTCTATCCAAACCGTCTCAAGAGGAGATATAATAAGAATATCACGAGTCAGACCTTTCAAGTTAGAGAGCTTGTATTGAAGGAGAATCAGAAGAATGTACCAAATCCAGACAACAAGGGAAATTTTGAACCCAATTGGCTAGGCCCCTTCATCATCATAGTTAGTTATAAATCAAGAGCATATCAGCTATCCACACCATAAGGCGAGCCTCTGTAGGAGCCTATCAATAGCTCCCATAACAAAAAAATGTATGCCCAAACTTGCAAGGTATAAATCCAAAAATACAAAAAAAATATAAAAATATAAAAATCCCAAAAAAATCAGAAAAAGGATTGAAAACAGTAAAGAAAAAAAATCGTCCTCTAGTGAAAACCACTTCGGTGACACTTTGGGAAAGTACCTTGGTGAAAACCTAGCAAACAAGCACCTCGTGTAAATAAGCACTTTCCATCCACCATGATCTCTACGGCTTGTTCTACATCACTCATCCATCTCATTCCATTAATCCTTCTGACACCCATCCACATCCGCATCATGGCTTGATCATGTGTTTGTACTATGTTCCCTCCTAGTACTACTTGGCACCATTCCTAAGGTCAGTTTGTCCTACCTATTTCAAAGTAGTTTATCTCACCACGCTAGAAGAATGTTCTTATATTGGGTCAGATTCGTGTATATTCTTGAATTTTTCTTCCTTAAATTCAAAAAATCCAAAAACATTTAGAAAATCAAAAAATCCAAAAACATTCAAAAAATCAGAAAATCCAAAAACATTCATAAAACCAGAAAACCCAAAAACATCCAAAACATGTCAAAAATCCAAAAACATAAAAAAACATAAAAAAAAATTAAAAAATGGAGTTGTCTTGTCGAACTACGGGTCTCTGAGCTCTAAACATAGGCAAGGCCATCATCGATGTTCCCTCGACACACACATTAGGTCAATCCTTTAGGATTCTGTCGCAATAAACTGGAAATCTATTTGTTCATTTCTCATCAATAAACAAGTCTGTGTCAAGAAAACTGCATGGTCTCTATGTGTATAATGTAGGAAAGGCTAATCTTTGATCAGCCCCTGAGGTCCCTAGGATAGGTCTTTAGGTTAGGTTCTTGGTCAAAATCTCAAAAAACACCAAAACATTGGAAAATTTGAAAATCAAAACATTTGTAAAACATCTTGAAAATACCAAAAACAACCTCATAACACTTCAAAAATACCAAAAACATTCAAAAAAACCCAAAATTCATCCATCTTGTTTCATGATCACCTGCAGTAAACATCCACTCATAATAAATGATTGTCACCCCCAACCTTTGGTGAAACAATTGTAAACAGGTCTAGCAAATTTAAAAGTGAAAACTCAAAAAAAGTCTCAAGTCTAGGTTAGTAGGTAAACAAGTTGGTAAACTCTTGGTATTAATAGCCCATCATCCAATTAGTCCCAAAATCATCTGATAACATGATTTCCTAGGATGCATCCTTCCTACAATGGACATCAGACATCACCATAATTTAGTGTTGGCTAGAGGTATGAAGAACATTAGCTTGTTTGTTTACTTGATCTTTGTCTTGTTGATTTATCTTATTGCACTCATTCCAATGATCTCACGATGATTTCTAATCAAGAAGATTAGAGGGAAAGGAATGGGGCATTGATCATTATCTTTTGTATGTTGTGCTTGTTGGATATTCTTATAATATAACCTTGGTCATGCTTATTTTGTTTGGTTTGTAGGGAGGGTGTTTTGGATATCTTGTTGACCACATGAGAAGGTTTTCCTTTTTATGTTTTGGTCTGAGATGTTTGAAATATCTGAACTACATCCTAAATAGGGTTTTGTATGCCAGGTGTGAGCAAGGATACTTCTATTTGATTGTCAAGTCAAGGTCCATCACACTAGGTACAATGTCATCCTTGTTCTTTATACCTTGATGCATCGTATCTATGTGTGTTATCAAAAATAAGGTAAGTAAGCTCTTTATATCTCCAATCTCTGATAAGCAATCATCATTATCATCATGTTTTTTGCATCATCTCGAAGTCAAGGGTTGATTTCTCTTTCTTCTTCTATCTTTTCCAAATACTGATACTAACATGGTATCATGACATTCAGAAACAAAAACATCGATATATGCATCCATCCTGCACCCACAAAATGTCAACATGTTGCATATCATACATAATAGAAAGCATCTCATAAACCCACATTTTCATTTTTATCAATCATAATATAGATTGGTTATTCTAAGCATCTCATAAACCATATATTTGCATAAAACGTCCATTGCATAATCATATAGGCATCATTACATGTTGCATCATCCATACATACATTGCACATAGAAAAGATACTAAAAAAGAAATTGAACATATCATTGCATTGCATCCATCATCCATCAGAACATAAATACATTTGCATCCATCTATATATATATCCATCACATAAAATAAAATAAACATCACATCATATAAATGCATCACAAGTCATTTCATAAATATATCAAAAAAGATGAATGTCATGATACATTGGAATTAGATATATAGTATCATCATCGAATATATAAGAGGCTAGTAAAAAAAAACTCAGCTAATGAATGTATACACATCATAATCAAGTTGTACAAAAAGTGTGTCCAAGTGTAATATCAATATCTTGAGCCGCCTTCGCTCTGTCTATCCCCGTGATGGCTGCCTCGACTCTAATGGTGAGACCCTGATGGTCTCCCTAATGTGCCTACGCAGGGGTCTTGGTGGGAGAAATTTGACTAAGATGGGAGAAATTTGGCTCCCATTGCTCCTTTTCCATAGCTCTATAGTACATTTCCTTGTAATACAAGGCCTCCTGCATCGCTCAACCATACATCTTAGCTGGGACTGTGGCTTGTCCCTGAATCTATTGTGTTGCAGCCTCTAGTTGTTGCCTCCATCCTGTCTCCAGTGCTAAGGCCATATCTGAATCTTGCCTCATCTAGTGCTCCTGTGCCACCTCTTGTCGTGTCTAGTCCCTCTCCTGAACCAATGTTTGAATATGGGCCTGAGCCTACTGAAGCTACCCTGTCAAAATTTGAATCTATGCCTACAATGTTGCTATCTATCCATCCCTAGGATCCAAACCCGGTGGTGGTCATGGGGGTGGCATGTGTTGATGTGGCTATTGATGGGGCTAGATCGGTGGTCTCTATCCGACCAGTGGCACCAATGGTGGGATCTGTCCATTGTGATCTCCATCCCTGTCCTATCCATATTGTGGTTGATCTCTTGGTTTTTGTGGAACTTGTCCAATCTTGGGTCCTCTGACCTATCCTCTAGCCGTAGCTGGCACAACTGATAAGGTCAATTGAATAGGGGCATGAGCCTGCTAATATGCATCATAATCCTAGGTGGTCCCTGCATCTGCAAGATTATCAAAGTATACCCACTGCACCATGACCAACTGCCTAAAGTCATCAATCGCATGTTGAGGTGGGATCCTCTATCCCCATGTTGCCTCTCTGGTTCGCCGAGAAAAGATAGCTCTCTGAGTATCATCGAGTGCATCTTGCACCTCCCCAAAACTAGCAAGCAACCCTATTTGGGAGGTACCACTCAACCATATAGTGCTCCCTCCCCTACATATACTGAGACTACTAATAGTAGAAAAGATGATGATCATCATCATGCCATTTGGGAAAGTGGAGCCAAGGCCTCCACCGAAAAAAAGTCATCTCATCCAAAACCTGCCTCCAGTGTGGGATGCATGTAATACCTATAAAGTGGAGGGTGGTTATCCCCTCACATCTATACACCATAGGATCATTGTGGTTGGTCTAGACGTCTGCTATCTGTGGCCTCAAAACAACAATGTGCTCATAGGCCCACACATGAAGAAGGGTAACACCCACTCCAATGCTATGGGCCCCACTATATACGACCTGGTGCATATCATGGTACAACGAGGCTAGGACGACTGGCCCCCAGGCATAGATGGCCATGTCCTCCATCATTCAGGACAAAATGATCCCCCATCTAACACTGCATCCTCAGGCTCACCGGTCGAGAACAAGGACTCCCGAGATCAATGCGCCAACAAACAAAGTCAAATAAGGTGAAATCCCCTCATATTGGCAAAGGTCTATCTAGCCACTATCCACCTCATACGAATCGATGTTGAATAACTAGAAAATGGCATTACCTTCGGTCTCGACATCATAAATAATGCACTCCCTATGAATAGGGATCCTCAAGATCCGCCATATGTCCTCTAAAGTGATGGTGGCCTCTCTAGTCAGTAAGTGGAACGAAGAGGTCTTGCTTCACCATCTCTTAACCAATGCTATCATCATTATGAGGTGCGTCCGCACCTCAGGCATCTAGCAATGTGGCTGAATCCAATCGCACCAAGGAAAAATAGGGCCCGATCTGACAAATATTTCGCTCTATGCAAGAACCAACTCCTGTGCTCCTTCGAATGGAGCATTGGCAGGACCTCCTGCAACCAAAATGTGCACGGTGTCAAAAATTTGCTAAATGGACACCTTTTCAAAAATTAAAAACCCTAAGAAGTAAAGGTGACACTTTTTCGTTTGCAAATGTGATGCTAAAATCAAATGCAACGCTCCACCACAAAGGCGAGACAACATATTGGGGCAACCTTTTTTCCTCCTTGGGTAGCACAACGCTATCCTGTAAAGGTGAGTCAACATCCATCCAGCGACCCTAAGACCATTCAGTGTCGTGCGACGCTATAATGCAAACACAGGTTAACATCTGCAAAAGTGATGCCATAGAGGACCACTTTTGGTCGACCTAAAGGGACCCTAATAAATGCACTAAAAATGCAAAAAATGAGAAAAGTTTTGAAAGGCGTACTAGGGGTCCTGCGTCCTGAGGCTACTAGAACTCACGAACCCTATCCGCTTGATGTCTGGGAAGCACACGAGCAGCCATTCTGCCAACACCTAAAAGAAAAATCGCCAGAATCTCTAAAGGTCAAGTGAGCAAATGATTTGAAAATGATCCTCTTAACCCCTTTTATGGGTATTTTTTAGGGTTTTTGAACCCATTTAATCTATTTTTGCCCAAACGAAGCCCATTTTTATCCGTTTTCATCGTTGTGAGCCTAAATTCACATCCCGTGGGTTATTTTTTTCTCTTGAATCATTGTTGAATCTTTTTCACGAGCTCAACCAAATTTTATAATTTTTGCCTGATCTCTTGAGGGGGCAATGTAGCAGTGTAATTTCTTCTGTTGGGGCAACAATAAGATATCCAAAAAAAAAAGATTTTTTTTGAATTTTGATCATGGTAGTGTTATTCTTTGAATCGACACAACAGGTACTTTGCTTCAAAGAGGGGAAAAATGTAGACATTGAAAAAGTCATGATTGATACTATGCATTTGATTATGATTAACTAACACTGTTTCTTCCTAAATCACCTCAAATTGATCACTTAATTGAATAATCAACATTATTTAATTAAAATCAAAAAATTCAGCTATTAATCAAATAATTAAATTTATTGGATTAATTCACCCTTCTTCTAACTAATTATTCATCATATTTAATTAAATCAAATCATTTAATTAAATCCTCTCTTAATCCTCTTATTTGATTAAAAATCAATCAAATCAAATGTCACATCTCCTAATTCTCTCCACTTAATTAATTATGGATTAATTAATCCTAAATCAACTTTTTAATCATCATTATCAAATCCTCCAACTTTTAACTCCTCAAGAGTTAAATCAACCATGGTCAACTAACCAGGTTGAACATAAAATCAATTTCTTCTAATTATCTAATTATGTCAATTATCCTCACAAAGGCATATTCTAAGGAATATTCCTCTCAACCACCACTAATTCAATTTCCCTCCAAAGGTTTTCAAAAAAAATTCACATCTGCAATAAATTCTCTTATAACCTTTCAAATCCTCTTACATTCTCTCAAATCTCATTCAATTCTTCTTACACCAATTTCAAATTCTCAACCAACAACATTTACTTCTCTTCCATCCTCCTCCACTCACACATTTCCCAAAATGTGTTCCCACTTTCTCTAATAGAATTGTGACACTTGGCACATTCTCATTGGCTCACATTTTATCCCCATTCACCAATTTCCTCTATTCTTCAACCCTTGGCTTCTATAAATAGAGGCATCCTTTTTATAATATGGATCGACAACTTCATGCATTTCCATTATAGTCATTCGAGTCCATAACTTTTCATCATTTTCAAGCATTGTAGCTAGATTATAGTCAATTTCACTCTTGGATCGTCAAAAAATCATCAATCTTATCAAAGGGATTGGGAAAGGGCTTCTTTCCACATCAAAGGAGCACCACTCCCTATATGGGATGGACATTTAGCTAGTTCAATTTGATTTACATGTTATCTTTCATTAGTTTCTTGTTATTTTCATGTTTTCTCTTGAATTGGCTAAATAATTTCATAGGGAACATTAGATTTACTTTTATAACATGTTTGACACTTGGTTTGTGATCTCTTGTTAGTTTGTGCAGGTTTGGTGTTCACAATTATAAGAGCTATTTGTTTTATGAGTGTCTAGCATAACACACTTTCTTGCTTTGTGGAACCCATCATATTGCATGGACACTTAGCATAACATAGCTTTCTAGCCATTAGATCCATGTAGCTCATGAATGATTTGGCATAATGAAATTTTCTAGTCCTCATGAGAGAATTACTTTGTATAAAATTCATTCAATGGATGATGTTTGGTATTTGAGACAAATTTAAGACTGAGGTATCTTTGCCTTATTTTGGGACAAAACTGTGGTTATAAACTTGTAAGGTTGTGGTTGGATTTTTGGTGGAATATTTTCATTTTTTCCTTGTGTCAATTTGAGAGTGTAGAAATTATGAAAGGTGTTGTGGCTATATTCCCAAGGGTTGAAAGTACTAAATTAATCAAATATAAAATGTAGCTAGAACACACAAGAATTATCTAACTAGAAATATGGTTCAATCTTCCTACTTTTGTCTCTATGACAGGAAATGTGATAGGAATAGTGATAGGAACTGTCACAATCTACAAAATAAAAATGTGAAAATCTAGAATATAATTCATGATTCAAGCTTCAAATAAATAAATTAACACTGCTAGAATATCAATAACTGATGTATCAATCTTGTTGAATGATAAATAATTCTCAACTAGATTGCAAATAATAATATAGTAACAGTAAGTACACACACAACATTAAATAACTATGCAAAAAACTAAATCACACATTACCAAAATAAATCAACTAGGAAAAATCATTGGGTGACCCAAGAAGTGGGCTTTTCCTCCTTTGTTCACTTGGTGTTGAAGTAATAACTCCTGTTTACATCAAGCTAATCATGCACATACGTAGTACCATTCAAATATATTCAAAATGAAGCAGAGTTCACATTTTATTACCATTTGTTTTTTAAGGAAAACATATATACTAAGTCTTATAACTACTGCTATTCCAAAATCAATATGAAAACGGTTTGTTTTGGCCTACAACCAACAAACCAAAATTTGATAAGTATAGAGCATAGTTTGTTGGTCATAACATTAAAATAGTCTTAATTAATAGAAACTATTTTTAAACAACATGACTTGACAATAGATGGTAACCGGCTTCCTCATCCTTGCGCTCAAAAAATTGCAATCCCACCTTAGATTTCCACCCTTAATTATCTCTTGCCATATTATCCATCAAAATAAATTAATATCTCTACGATTCTTAGTATACTTAGTAGTTTCAATTCCTTTACAATTTATTAAATATATCTATTTTTCTAAGGCAACTAATGACAAGAAGGGTAGGAAGAGTAATAAAAATGGAGGAAAAGGGGTAATTTAGGAATAGTAAAATAGGACATTTTCCCTCTCATCACCTTACTGACTCAAATCTCTTTAATACTAACTTGTGTTTGTGCTTTATGCTTGTGTTTTCTTATATTTGTATCATGTTGTGTTATGTTTGTATTGTGTTATGCATTTTTTAGTATATTGTGTTGTGCCATTGTCATGTATGTTTGTGTATGTTGACATGTTTCATTTCATACATGTATGTTCCTTTGTGCTTATCTTGTCTAGCCATAGGATCTTGAATCCTGGGAGTTTGTGCATTTCCCCTAGATTCATTGTCACCCTATCTCTTCAACATTTGGACACTTGGACCCCTCTTGACATATTTTTCTACTTTAGTGTGAGTTTGAGCATAAGTTCATACTCTCACTAAAGTAGGGGCTAAATGTAGAATCATAAATTGTCACCCTTGACAATTTCAAACTATGTTTTGCTCCTCCCTAAGTGCATGGACCTAATTGTACACCTAATTTCCTAAATTATGCATTATGTGGCCCATTTTAGTAGTTACTGACAAATTGCAAGTAGAAAACCAAATAATTCATTTAATATTTTATCCCTGACACCTTAAGTCCTACAAAATAGGGTTGGGACATAGTCACATAGGCTGACTTAGTCCCCCTATTTTTCCTCCAATATTGAATATGTTGAAGGTGACATTTTATTATTTGAATTTCAAATGTCCAATGTTTGATATTGGGAATTTTTTTTAGAAATTAGAACAATTGCATTTAAATACCTAGTCATTGCATCATTTGAAAATCATCTAGAAATGATTAGCAAACAAGAGCACTATCAAGAAAGTCAAGAGTAGCATTTCAAAGATTTATTGCAGCAATTCAATATCCAAGCATTATGTCAAAGTGTATGTGAGTTTGTTCATGCTTATATTTTCATATTTTTTGTGAGATTTAACCCTTGTAGATCTTCAAGAAAATAAATCCAACAACAACCAAGCCTTGGGGAGATTTGTATGACTTCAGTGATTCAAGGAAGCCATTTTTGGGTGGTGAGCTATAGTCTGTTGCTAATTCATCATTCCTTTATCATTTATCTATACTTCATTAGAATTTCCATTGTGGAAGTGAAAACACTAACAAGGTGTTTGACTAAGGAAAACCCCTATATGGAAAAACCATTCCTCTCTCTTTGAATTTGTAGGTTTCAAATCCGAAGAAGATTGAGAGAATCTTAAAGGTGAATTATTCATTGTTGCATTCAAACCCTACATCTTGACAACAAACAGAAACTTAGTTACAACAATATATGATAGTTATCTGATAGTGCGACAAGTGGAAACAAAAAGGCTCTAATCTAGCACCAAAAGGACTATAAAGACATATTTGAAGTTGCTCAACTAGGACATAGTCGCCCTAGGTGAATTGGTCCTTAATTTTCAACACTAGATTCATAGCACAGGTGTAGAGTACTTTGCTTAGTCCATTTATGTAGTCTAAATTTTTCTATGAACTTTTGTATTTGTTGTATTTTCACTAGAACAATAATTTACATCATTAGTTTAGTTATTTCATAGCATTTCATCCTTAATTCCATTTTAGATTTGGTCAGGGGTAGGTTGGCTCACCTTTTAGGTTGTAAGTGTTATCCTATTATGCGGCTTGCACTAAATAGTCACACCAAATAACAAATATCATTTTTTAGAAGGTATTAGTGAAATATTAGGGTTTGGGAGAGTTTGAAAATTTCTTAAAAAAAAAATCTTGGTATTATGTTTCTAGTCATTTTTATCTTTAAAATGTCATAACATTTAATAAGGTTTCTAGAACCTTAAAATTTTTGAGGGTATCCAAGTCCACGTGCATGAGTTTTGGGAGGGAGTTTGTTGTGGAAATATTTTATGTTTCATCAAGATAGGTCAAGCTTTCTAGGGTTTTCCTTTGGTTGTTTTGTCTCCACACCTTTAGTAGGCTAGCATGGAAACCAAATTTATTGCAGACACCATATTTTAAGGAGAATGTGGAGATTTTACCATTTTTCAATGCTTGATAGCAAAGCCTTCAAGGGTCAAATAGAAAGCATGACACATTGCATGGAGGTTGGTGAAGTTTCAATATTTTATGCAAGTATCACTTACATTGTAGAGATCATGGAGAAGACCTAAAGTAGGAGAATTTCTAGGGACTCATTTACACCTACCACACATGGTATTTTTTTGTTAATAACGGGTTGTTGTTGAAGTTTATTTTTAAATATAAGAGTTCACACTGCTTTTCTTTCCTTATTGAAATTTGACATAAAGCAAAGTTTCTATAGCAACAAAACTTCATCTAACTGCTTCAGTTAGCTATTTAGAAAGTTAGACTCGAAAATTTAGGTCGCAGTGGATAGTTATACATGAATGAACAATCTACAGATCTGTCCCTAACCTAAGATTGTAGTTTAGAAGATGGTGAAATGGTGGTTTTTGAAAAGTGTATTTTGTGGTTGTGCTCTCATTGAGCTCTCATCCACAGAGGAGGCTAATGTTATCTATAAAATGAAGCTTGCTAATGGTCATACAAAATTGGAGTTTAAGTCAAAGAAACTATTTGTTCTGAGTGGAGGAAGTGAATGTGTCAATACTTCTATGTATGAGGTTGAAGGTAGTGCTTTTCACAAAAAGATTTACCTTCTTCCTTCCATAAACCTTTATCATCTTTGACATTTCCAAGAAAGAGGAATATTTTCCACATAGATGCACTAGTATTCTCTATGCTCGTGTACCAACATGAGAGAGCATATAATACTTGCATGATGTAGTTATATCCATTCAAAATGCTATAAATTTAATGATCAAGTCTAAGGAGGATTTTACGCATGAAGAAGTGAAATGGAGGAAAGGGATTAGGGGAATGCATGGAACATATATGCTAATGTAGTATCATTTCTCATGGGTAGTAGGGTAGTTTCTATCATAATACGAGGGTTGTAACACACAGTTACATCATAAAGTTAACAGTGATAAAATTAGGGTACCCAATAATCAGTAACATTATGGTGGTGCTACCTTTGCTCATGACAAATATAAGAAACTCTGACTAGAATTCTCCTTATAGGTTTGGTAATGGAAAATCCATCATGGGTTATTCACATGCAGTTATCATATGGTACTATGACTGATGATGAGATGAGAAATTTGAATGTACCCAACTTGTAGATGAATTGGTCTTATTTTCCTTTGGGTCACTAGATGAGCAATGAAACATGGATGAGATTGTTTTGAGCTATGGGGTTATCAACTATTGGTAGCTGATTTTGGTGATCAAACATTTGCATGAACTTAGAGGAGCCCTTCAAAATTTAATCACTTCTTGGAGGTCAAAGGTTCAATTTCCTGTACATAGGAATAGGTAGGTTTTGAAGAAAGTGTTTCATAAACTAAAGAGTCAATATTATATTGGAAGAGCAGAGCCATAATGATAAAGCATGGGACAATCATTTTAAGGGATCATGGATGAAGGCTGGATGATGTAAGGTGATGAAAGAATATGGGGTTCTCTGCCAAAGGGTTTAATGGATAGAAATTTTATCATATTTATCCTTGATAATGATAATGATGATGTGAATGGTCTATGAGGTTTTTAGTTTTGAGAACATCCTTTGGGTTTATAGTGGCCACCATGGAGTTCATTGTTGGGATTATGTTCAAGGTAGAAGTTATGGAAGAAGAGATCTCATGTCAAATTTTAATAGTAGACAGAGATAAAGTTTTGGTAATGACACTAATTATGACAGCTTTAGTCGCAAACAACTAGCAAATGGAATCCAAAAATATTCTACTACAACAGATTGGATTTCTAATTCACGAGGAATAGGATGATGCTAATAGTTACTACTAAGCAAGCATAAAATAATTTTTGAGCAACAAGGTTTTTGGTATATTGTACTCCACAAAACCTCAGGTGATGATAGTAGAGGTGTAGAAAAAAGCAAAGGATTTTTTTATTCTATAAGGCATTGATATCTGGATAGCCAACACACTATAAAGAATGACACATATTAAACATAAAAGAAATCCTTGGATGATAGTGATGTAAAGGGGTTTCTAGAGGAATGTCCATTATTAATGGTTGAGTGAGAAAAGCTAAGTGAGATTGTCATAATCATAAAACATGACAATAAGATGAAAAGATCCAAGAGGGCAGTGGGTGTTAAGGTTCCTATTACAAATTGAAGAAACTAAAGAACACAATCAATATGCACAAGTGTAATAAAAGGTGAAATTCCTATAGAAGGAATAGTGGATAGTCATATCTTACAAGTGGATAATGAAGAATAGACACATCTTAAATAACTCACAATCATTGGCCATTAGAAACACAACAATATTTGAAGTTTCCTTGTATGAGAATGAGATGATAGTAAGAATAATGAGCTTTCCATAGTCTTTATGACTATAAATAAGAGTAAAATATTGATGAGTCATTAAATGGACAATAGTTAAAGAGAGAGGTAGTGAAGGATTTTAAAACAAATGCATGGTGATCGTACTATTGAGGATATTTGAGTGGTTTCTTAATGTGTATCTAATAAGTCTTTATAGACATCTTTGGTTAGACCTTCACTACTAATGTATACACACAAGAGTTCCTATCCCTTATGTTGCATTGATTCATAGTTATCATAGCCTATGAAATGGTCATGATTCAACAATTTGTGCTTTAAATTAGTGAATGGTAGAACTTTTAAGGACCATACTGAAGACCTTATTAGTAACAATGATTGTAATGAAGAGTGGTTGATAGGATACTAATACCTTTATGACAGTCTTTAGGACTACACATGAGGATTGTGATTGATGAGTCTGAATCTTTGGATGCAACAAAGATTTAATCCTTTTGTACTAAGGGTGCAATTAGATGTTTACAATGGTAGGGATGGTGAAGTGAGAGAAAGTTGATGGATATCCTTCATGGTTTAGAATGTGTGAGTACATAGTATGATTTACAAGAGAAGGACAGACCACAAAATACATTTTAAACCTATAGACCTGTAGGTGGCAGTTCAAGGTAACAATATAATAGTTTTATAATGGTAAGTCATGAAATGACAGTCAAAGGAGGCCAAAGATGAACTATATGTATAATCATTTAAAAGGGTGCAGTTTAGAGGTGCTTATAGTCAACTTAGACTTATTAAGAATCCTAGATGGATACAATTTGGGTTAAGTGAAGTTTTAAAGCTATAATCATGTAATTATGAGCATTTTTTAGCCCTAAAATGAAGCTTTTTTTGCCATGCACGACTAGAATATCTAGAAATTCATACAAGAGGATGAAAGATGAAAAGTTGCAAGCATATAGGGTAGTTGAATGGGTTGTGCAATAGTTGCAACATATTTAGGAGGTAGTTTTTACCAAGTTCAAGCACCTTCCCAAGCATCTAGGAGTTGTTTTATGAGCCTTGATCGTAAACAAGGTCAAGACATGACTTTTCAGCATTCTAATGCCTTTTTGGAGTAGTTTAAGGGGTTGCAAAGTAGGGGAGACTATTTTGGATGCCCAAGGAAGATTGACTCAACAAACACATGTTCCTATCATCTTGCAACTATTGGACAACATATAAAGCAAGCCTAAAGGAAGAGTTATTTTCCTCTCTAGTTTTGTATTATAACTCTCTTGAAGATTCTTTCAAGTTGGAGCAACAAAAGAAACTCCATTTTCAAACTTATACAACTATGTAATACTTCTTTTTTATACATAAAAGATAAGCATTTTGTCTTCTCTAATTTGTATTATTGTGTGTAACTATAAATGATCAATGTTCTTTCTATGATTTCATATAAATCCTCAATATATGTCTCATTTCTTCAACACCTTTTTGTAGAGATATGCATACCTTGTGTGGGTCATAGGTTGTGCCATTAGTTTCAACAATTTCTAATTGTGAGAATATCTGATTTTTCCTTTTAGGATTGAGGAAAACTTTATCTTTCCTATGAATTACTGATGTATAAGTATGTAGAACCTGAGTTGTGCATGAAGCAACTTGTTCATTTTAATAGATTGTAAGTCCAAACAACAGTATAGGCTTTGAAATAATCATTTGGTGCTTCACCTTAGAGTTTATCTTTCATTACATGTTATCCTTCTCTCTTTTCTTAGCAAGCAACATTAGCATAAGTTAGTTTAGGTGATAAATCCAAGGGAACCATCCCTCTCTAGAGGTTTATCTCCATAATTTGAGCCCACACTTAGGGAGATCATCCTATGTTTCAGGAGGTGGAAAAGTGTTTCTATCAACTCAACAAAGGGTGCACATTTTTGTGACAACATTTTTTGGCATGCCTGATGGGACCATTTTTGCTATAAAAGTTCAAAATTTGTCCTATTCTTGTTAATATTTGGTGTGTACATCAGTAATTTCTACCTTTGGAGGAAAAATACTCACACATCTGGTGACTCCAATTCTATTCTACTGGTTTCAAGAAGACTAGTGCTAGTATGTTACCAATTTTTTGCAAAAATCAATCTTAATAATTCTAATTTTATGATATTTCAATGAATTTCCAATTTGCTTGAATGCTACATAATGTCTTCATTTCATGGAGATGTCTTTCATCCCCCTCCATTTCATGAAAAACTTACTTATAGAACTTCTTACCAGCCATACCAAACAAAACAACTTGTTGGTTTTGTCTCAAATGACACATTAACAATAATTTATTAGCATTCTTATCATGCTTACCACCCACCCACCCTTGCTCATTCTCATAATCAACCTTCATATGCTCATATTCAGTCCTAAGAATTTTTTTCTATGTTAAACCAACATGGTTTCTTTCCTAGCTAGATTCAACATATTGATAATATTAGGATTAGTGACATCAAGAACATATTTATAGACTTCAATAGGAACTTGGATGATATCAAGAGACAACAAGAGTTTGACTTGCAATAGAATAGTTGGCTTATCAAGCCTACCAACATTAGAAGGAGTTAGCTTACCAAAGGGAGAGACATGAAGAGTCTCTTGCAAAAAAATTCATTGCCAACAAAGAGCAGATGAATTTTTTGCTTGCTCAAGTGCAAAGGTTGGAAGACCAATCATCTACTTGAATTCCAAATCAGCCTATGCAGGAAGAGCTTCCCAAGTATGAAATCCCTAGTTTCAAGCAAGGTATGCTTTTTAAGTCTTCAATTCAATCTTGTAAGTTTGGGATTCCAAGTTTTAGGGACCTACACCATTTGCAAAAGCCTAGTATCTCTTAAGAAGAACCTTCTCCAAAACTTATACTTCCCCATCAAACTTCCCAAGATTCCTATGATTAGCCTTCTTTTCCTATAACCATTCATCTTTGCAAATATGGGCCCATTTTTTACCAAGATAGTTGGTTTAGTGAGCAATAAAATGAGGTTTTGTGGGAAGAACAAGAATAATCTTTTATTGTTGGTACACTTGTAGATGAGTTAAAAGAGGAAAAATAAGATTTTTTGCAAGGGAATGATGAGCATAATCAAGTAGGACAACAGTATGAAATACAAGCAAGAAGTGTTGATTGATTTCTTTGAAGAACTCTCATCTTTTGTTGAGGATGAAGAGAACATGCTTATGTCAACAAATCAGTTGGGACAGTAAGGTAGTAAGGAAGGAAAGAGTGATGGGAATGAAGATTTGATTTTCTTACATTACAAACTTATTTCATTGAGAAAGAAGAAGAAAGCATACAAGTTTCATTTACATCACATTTTGGAACAAAGCAAAGATTATAATGAGCATGAAAAGACATTGGTCCATGAGGAGGACAATGAGGATAGCCTTGTTTTACAAAATGGAGATGAATTTGATGCACATAAGGAGAGCTACTATGAAGTCAAAATCAATCCTCTTATATAGAAAAGAAAGGAAGAGGTTGAAGAAGACTTGTTTTGGGATTATTTGGACATATTTTGTGCAAATTTAGATGCCAAACTAGCACCTCTAGATGAGAAAAATTATGAATAACATGAGCAAGAGGTATAAATCTCTATGATTTTTCCAAAACAGTCACAAGAAGTGGTTTTCACAAGTCAAAAAAATGATGAAGAAGCAGCCAACAAGCAAGAAACCAGAAAGGAGAGTTCAAATTTCATCCTCTCGTAAGGATGTCCAATCAGATACCTAGCCAGAATGGAGGCCACCAAAGTACCACAAGTCATGCTTGCACCCAAGCATGGATTTGTAGCTGAAGAAGAAAGTATTCAACATACTTATCCACTCATAAACAATAATGTACATGAACAAAATTGTTGAACATCTAAAATATTGAGAGGGGGGGTGAATCAGTATTCCATAAACCCATAATAAAATACACTTAAACATTATCACAATTCTAACTGAATCAACAAGAGTAAACATAGAAACAAGTCAATGCAATCATACACATGAACACCATGTTTTTATGTGGAAAACCCAATGAGGGGAAAACCACGGTGAGGGATAACTAACAATATATTATATATGGATACAAAATATTATGAGGCTTGCTACAATAACTCACTATCCTTAAAAAGGCTCGCTACCAAGATACAATGATGGTGGCTCATTTCCAAAAGATTGAACTGATGGAATACACCTTCAGTGTGTACGATTCAGTTCCACTGAAGCTCAGAATATAAAGAACTGCCTCACATAGTAGTTGCTCAACAAAATTGTGTTGATCACAACTAGTAAAGCATTTAGGCTCAGATCTTCACACACTCCTCAATCTCTTCACATCTCACATTCACTACTCATGTGTGTCTTCTTCCATTTATGCTCTTCTCATCATACTCAAAACACTTTATATATATACAAGCTTATCTTATTCATCAATTAGGTCAGCCTAATTAGATGAACACAAAATAATCAAAACCTTCTTCATCGACACCATAGAATTTTTAAACATTTTATCCATGCAGTGCATTACGCCAAGTCAACTATTATTCTTCATAATATATTGCATTCGTTGATTCAACCAAGACTAGAATACAATTCTCCAAACCAACAATTAATTATCAAAGAAAACACCTTTCGGATCTGAGAACACATTAATTTCCCATCATACTACCAGTAAAGAGACTATCAACAAAACCGCAGCATAAGAATGTTCACTTTAGTAGAATGCAAAGTCTCCCACACAGTATACCACACATAGAATAATAGTAGGATATAGAATTAAACTCTGTCAGAGATAACTTTATGTTCACAGCAAAAGATGTCTCAAGATCCAATATATAGATGTCTGAATGATTCAAGAAAATATGGTTAAGAGATTAGATTCATATTAGATCTTGTGATGAGTTCTGGCTCAAATACCAACACAATGATCCATCACAAAGGAGTATTACTGGCAGAGAACAACTTTTGGTAAACCAAGAAAACATCCCATATAGTTATTACCATGTTGACATCAATGACAACATAGGAACAACTAACACAACCATTCATACTTCATGCTCATGTTGCAAAGCTTCCGACAATCTCCCCCTTTGGAATTGATGGCAACATACATGAAAAAAAGTTTTCCAGTATACCACAACTGAATACGCTAACTGCTCCCCCTATCAAAACTATTCTTCAAAAAAAAATTCCTTTGACTCTTTATCTCTTTATCTCTCCCCGTTTGACATCAATGACAAAGGAAGGGGTCTAGTATAAATGTAAACATGCATCAAAAAGTACCTAGGTTGATATAAACACAACTTCAAATTAACTTGAAGAAGAATCTCTGAGACTCTCCAGGATAGCCTTCCATGACGCTTTACCTTCTTCCCACGAACCTTTTGCACTAACAAGAGTCTTGTAAAGTAGGTCAAGTTTAGTTAGTGACTCAATACCATCTGTTAAAGTATTGGGACTAAGATTGATCTATGATAATTCACCAATACATCCAAGAGCACTAGAAACAGAAGTATGTTTGAGTTTAATCATGTCTTTGAGTGCCACAAACTTCTTGATAACATCTATCCTTCGGTCCTGTAGAGAGAAATTTTTTTCTTGAAGCTGCACAATGTAGAACCACCTCTGATTATCTTTATCTTCTTCTAACCTATATGTATCTTCTTGAGTGCTTAATCGAGTCTCACTCATCCTTACCTCATTTCTCATATCCAGTGTACTTCCAGACCAATCTAGGCAAAAGGAAAGTAGTTCTTGTGCCTCTTTTTCACATCCTTGTACACTCTCAATTCCTTCATTACTCGATCGTGTACACTCACACATTTTCCTTTGATATCTTTCAAATTTTCTTCATCAAACTTGATTCCAGCAGACATTTTAAGTCTAGAGATGTAGACCTTCAAAGTATTAACCATGCCATGGAGATTCTCCACAACAAAAATAGATGAATCAAAATTAGCATCAGGAATAACCTTCTGCAAATCTTTCAAATCTTTTTGAATGTTTATTCTTTCATGCTCATGTTCAAGCTTTCTTTCTTCTGCACCTTCTTGCTTCACTACACTCTTTTGTTTCTTCCATGTTTCGGTCACACTACTGGAGGTACTTTCCTCATTGATATGCTTAGGGATTTCCAAGAGAATTTTAGCATATTTATCAATTCCAACCTTTGACACTTCATAATCCAATTCAAATATCCAAACTAACCTTGATTCAACTACTTCCATGTGACAAAAATTTGTAGACACAAGAAAATTTATGCTTCTGGGGTATCTTTCCACAACACTTATTGGAATCCTAGACCTTTTGTTCATCCTCATCTAAAATGTTCCAAAGTATGCAATAAGGACAAACTCTTGTGCATCCAAACTACCAAGATTTATCATGAATTTCCTAATTTGATGGGCAATAGGCTCCGAATTTAACCATTCTAACCTTCCTATTATTGGTAACTCTTTCAAAAAGTAAAAGAGTAGACAAACAACCAAATTGTCATACCAAAATGCATTCTTTCTGCTCTTCTTGATCTCCTTTAATTCAAAATATGTATATGAAGCAGTTCACACAAGTCATATTCCATACCTCTTATTATCATATCAATAGCAATATGCATCGCAACAGTAGAAACTGTAGTCATTGTTAGGGATACAAAATTTATGACCGATGACCATAGTAGCATACCTTATTACCAGATCAACAATTGATCTCAAACCAATCTCTTTTCCTTTAGAACTCACACCTATAACCTCAATTATTTCTTCCTCATTCATATCCTTCAATTTAGGAACTGGTTTGGAGGAACATAAACCAGTTACATCTCTAATTACTTCTCTAGTGACCAAATGTGTCTCATCAATCTACAAATATTCATCATGAATTCTTCTCAACACTATTCGAATATACTTTTTCTCAAATTAAAACAAGGGGAGTTTCCTCTAAACATCCAAATTTTTCTCAACTAATACTATGTAGGCATCATGGCTCTCTTTCGATTCATTTTCCCAAAGAATGTTCAACTGAACTGATGACATTTCTTCTATCTTACTGTAAATGCATAGATATCTTATGTAGGAAACACTTTTAGAGGGATGCAAGAGAATGCACCAATACACTCTTCTGACACATTCCTCATATACCTCTTCAATCTAGCTTTATCCGCACAATTTACAATCTTTGAATTATCCATAGCAATAAAAGTGAAAGATTGTGCAAATAGGAATACCTCTAAAAATGTCAATAAGAAATGTATAGATATCTTGCTTCTAGAGCTCACTTCAAATTCATTTGTTATTTTCTTCAAGTTCTAAAACTCTGAGCTCCCTTCTAAACTTCCTTTGCACACTTCTTCAAAAATACATAGGCTTTTAAAATTATATGAACTTATTCCTTTCATTCTAAATGATTTTGCAATAAATGTTTCAACTTGCAGGTAGATTTCCTCGAAAACTATGTACACCTCCATTCTTAAAAATTTTGTAGACTTCATTCTTCACACATGTTACTAAGAAAATACCTTGTTACTGTATTATTTACTTTTAGTTATCTAGGCATTTAATAATTCTCCAATGCATTCAATATTTTGCATTGAGGGTTTAATGCTTGTGTCTTAGGTTGTTATGACTTAGTTGTCTCTTGTGTTAGGATTAAGACACTTGTCATGATATTGTATAATCCTATTCCTCATCTTGCCTATATAAGAAAGGCTTCATGTGTACATTGCATCAATCCAAGCAACTCAGCTAAGATGTTTTCAATTGTGTAATTCCAATATATTATTGTAATCTTGAGTATTACATGTTGGCCACGTCTTGCATCTATTGTTGCAATTTCATGTTCTTGCTTTTCCCTCTTGTGGAAGGCTATTGGTTTTTGTAGATGATCCTAGAGGCTTGAGTCCTTGTGTGACTCAAACATGCTCTATGAGCTATATCTCAGCTCCTACAATGTCCATAGTCTTTATGATTGTAAATAAGAGTAAAAGATTGATGAGTCATTAAATGGACAGTAGTTAAAGAGAGAGGTAGTGAAGGATTTTAAAACAAATGCATGGTGATGGTACTATTGAGGATATTTGAGTGGTTTCTTAATGTGTATCTAAAAATTCTTCATAGAAATCTTTAGCCAGACCTTCACTACTAATGTGTACACACAAGATTTCCTATCCCTTATGTTGCATTGATTCATAGTTAGCGTAGTCTATGAAATGGTCATGATTCAGCAGTTTGTGCTTTCAATTAGTGAATGGTAGAACTTTTAAGGATTGTAATGAATACCTTATTAGTAACATTGGTTGTAATGAAGATTAGTTGACATGGTACTATGACCTTTATGATAGCCTTTAGGACTGCACTTAAGGATTGTGATTGATGAGTGTGAATATTTGGATGCAGCAGAGATTTAATCCTTCTATACTAAGGGTGAAATTAGATGTTTACAATGGTAGGTATGGTTAAGTATACTTCTTTCATGGGGATTAGTGACATCAAGAGCATATTGATAGACTTCAATAGGAAGTTGGATTATATCAAGAGACAACAAGAGTTTGACTTGCAATCAAAAGAGTTGGCTTATCAAGCCTACCAACATCAACAGGAGTTGGCTTACCAAAGGGACAAACATGAAGAGTCTCTTAAAAAATAGGTCATTTCGAAACAAAAGCAGATGAATCTTTTGCTTGCTCAAGTGCAATGGTTTGAATACCAATCATCTACTTTCATTTCAAATCAGCCTATGGAGGAGGAGCTTCCCAAGTATGAAATCCCAAGTTTCAATCAAGGTATGCCTTTTAAGTATTTAAGTCAATCTTGTCAGTTTGGGATTCTAAGTTTTAGGGGCCTACATCCTTTGTAAAATCCTAGCATCTCTCAAGAACAACCTTCTCCAAAACTTATACTTCCCCATTAAACTTCCCAAGATTCCTATGATCAGCCTTCTTGTTCTATAACCATTCGTCTTTGCAAAGATGGGCCCATTATTTACCAAGATAGTTGGTTTAGTGAGCAAGAAAATGAGGTTTCAGAGGAAGAACAAGAATATTCTTTTGTTTTTGGACTGTTGTTTTGACAAATAACTAATTGATTTTTTAGCTGCTTATGCACAACAAAAGTGTTTGATATGTTTTTGTATAAGTGTTTCATTGGAAGGTATGTGTTTCTTGTAGTTTAGAAGGAATAAAATGTGTTTATCTTCACAAATAAAATCTGTTTAAACTATGACACAACCAATAACCTACATAAACATATCATTTTTCTCTTGAAAATGATGGAAGTAAGGCATTTATTTGAGGATTTACACAAAAATAATAAAAATAGCATTCATTACCTCACACCCACAACCAGAAAAAAATATTTGAAGGCCAAACTACTTTTTTTATGGATAGAAGATGAGTATACAACAATACATAATCTTGAAAAACATGAGTCTCTTGCTTGATAAAGTGTTACAAAGTTCCTATTTTCAATATGAAGATTGAAAATATAAGTTACAATATAAAAAATGAGCAGAAAGAAACTTAGCCAAGTTTACAATGCTGCCTCAAAGTAAAAAGAACTAACTACAAAGTGATCCTACTTCCTTTTTCACTATCCTACACTAAAGAGAAAGTAGGACAACATCTAAGACTCATTAAATTCCCCTTTTCCCTTGAATTGATTGCCTCCTTGAATTTGGTCACTCTTTACTGCCTTTGTCTCATACTTTAAATGCTTGAAAACCTCTTGGTGGCATTGAAGAAAGGAGATATTGACCCTTTCAATGTCACCTGCTCCTAGATGCTTGGAAAGTGGTCAAAAAATACTGCAACAAAGCCACTTAAAGCTCTCCAACTTTTGTCCCAGTCATCAAACTACACCATAGATGTCCTCAACTACCCCTATATTCCTTCAAGCTAGTCCACAAGTCACCCAAATTGTCTCCAATATATTCTCAACTATTTTCCACTTGCCAACTACCATAACCTCTCAGTGCAAGTTTATAGGACGTGCCAAAGCTTTGACATGGTCAAAACTCACTTAAGGGCATAGGAAAAATCCATGAACTAAATTTTCCACATGTCCAAGACTCTATTTATCCACCATTTGTAGTCATGAATTCATTTAATATACTACCATAGTCATGGACTTTAGATCCTGATACTAGCCATCTTTTATTTGAATTTTAGGGCTCTAGGACTTATTCCCTAAACCTTGTCAAGTTTATGTATTTTGCTTTCCTAGTGTTTTCCTTTGGTAAGATTGTCATTGTCATTCATAGGATATATGAATACTTTCCCTTGTGAGACCCTTATAGCATTGTTATGTCAATGGTTGCACACCTTTTTTTATTGCACCTATGTTACTACAACTAAAACTTCTAGTCATAGGGCATATGACCTTCATGATCACTATTATATTTAGATATGAAGATTAGACACAGGTTTTGCCCAATCAACCCATCTAGTAGATGTCCATTGCATAAGTCTACCCCTTTCTTTGAGGCACTTATAGCATGTCACAGTTTGTTCTATGGCTACCTATCCATTGTCTATGCAATATCACTGTCATATACTCTGAACTTGACTATGTTTTAAGGTTCCTATGAAATTTGCACCTTCTTCATCACATGGTGACTAACAAGGGTAGCCTTGCTTCTTTTCAATATACTAGCATATAAGGAGAGTTTCCAATGGACCTTTTAGGTGTGATTCTATCCATCCATAAGGTAGATTTCAACTTGGTATGCCAAGTTCTTGGGTTATCCTCCATAGTCCTCTTAATGATCCTTATTATATTCTTGTTTGTTGACTCAGCCAAACCATTACCTTAAGGATAATAATTTGATGAAATACTCAAGTAAATACCATTCTTGACAACCCATTCACTCAAATTTATACCCACAAAATCCAAGGCATTATCAGAAATAATAGAATCAGGGACAACAAACCTTGTTACCAAATCTTCATACAAACTTAGGACAACACTTTCATTGGCTTCATTTAATTCCACAACTTCCGTCCATGTAGTAAAATAATCAGTGGTAGTGAGAACCCACTTGTGACATGCACTAGAAGGTAGATTAATAGCTCCAATGAATTCGATATCCCACTTCATAAAGGGTTGTTCAACTTGAATAGGCTGCAAAGGAAGGGTTGCTAAATTTTCTTTACTTGAGAAAAAGGCACATTTCTTACACTTCCTTACCCATTCATGTGCATCCTTAAATAAACTAGGCCAATAATAGCATGCTCTTATTATTTTTAATGTTGTAGTTCTAGGTGCAAAGTGTCCACCAACTCCTCCATCATTAAATTCTTCAAGTACTTTGTCAACTTGGTCAATATCAGTGCATCTAAGCAACACACCATTTAAAATCACATAAGGAATATATTTTAGCCTATAGTACCTTCTTTTAGCTCTATCCATTTCTTGTGTACACTCACCAGTTTGGAGAAAATGAACCATATTTTGCACCTAGCTTGTTGGAGAAGCAGGTGCAGTTGTTTGGGATTTCTCTTGGATAGCTAGGACAACCTCCATAACTTCTTTGTTGTTTTCTTTATCACCACCTAGCTACTCACACAAACCTTTACCTCTTACCAAATTTGTGACTTTCATTTCTATGTCATACTTCATAACCTTAGTAATCCAACTTGCTCTTTTCTCATTTAAATCCTTACTCAAAAGAAAATATTTGACACTAGGATGAGCAACCATTAGGTGAAATTTTTTGTTTGAAATCAAATGCCTAAATTTCTTTAGACTTCTAATAACTGCAAGAACATATTTTTCAATGAAAGTGTACCTTTGCTCATACTCTTCCAAGCCCTTACTAAAGAAATCTATTGGTTGTTCCAAACCTTCTTCATTTTTCTACACTAACATAGCTGAGATAGTGTCAAAATTACCATAAGCATACAAAATAAAACCTTTGGAAAATTCAAGATTAAAGAGAGTAGGTGTTGATGTTAATGCTTCTTTTATGCTTTCAAAACTTCTCTTCCCTTCCTTAGTCCATTTAAAAACCACATCTTTCTTTAGCATTGCTATTAGTGGCTTCAAAAAATCTACAATATCTGGTATAAACCTTCTAACGAAGTTAATTCTTCCAATGAAACTTTGTAAACCCTTTTTATGAGCTAGTAAAGGTAAAGCTAAGATGACACTCACCCTTTTAGGATTAATTGTAACTCCATGTTTGGACGCCACATAACCAAGTAGCTTACCTTCGTGAACAACAAAGATAATTTTCTTTGGATTGAGGGATACACCATACTCCCTACACCTATCAAAAATCTTCCTTACATGAGTGAAATGTTTATTTGCATCCTTTGAGAAAACAATAATATCATCCAAATATACAAGGACAATCTTGTTCATGAGGCCTTGAAAATCCATGTCCATGGCTCTTTGAAAGGTTGCTCTTGCATTAGACTATCCAAAAGGAATTCTCTTGTATGCCATGGTACCCCATTTGGTAGTAAATTCTATCTTAAATTGGTCCTCTTCTTTAACCAAGATTTGGTTATAACCAGAAAACCCATCCAACAATGAGAACCTCTTTGAACCTGATACAACCTACAATATTTTCTCCATAGAAGGCAATGGATAATGACCCTTAAGTGAAGCTCTATTTAAATCCCTAAAGTCTACACACAATCTGATTTCTCCATTCTTTTTCCTCACAGGTACTAAATTAGATACCCATGATGTGTGTTTAATAGGGAAAATGATACTACCTTCAATCAACTTGCTTAATTATTTCTTCATGAGGTGTTCAAGCTTTGGGTTCAAAGGTCTTTGCTTCTTTCTCATTGGTTTTGCATTGGGTTCCAACCCTATTGTATGTTGTGCCAACTTAGGGTTAAAACCTTTCAAATCATTGTATTCCTAAGAAAATATTTAATCATATTCTTGAAAAAGTGAAACAAATGCATCTATTTCTTCCTTGGTACAAACTTTTCCAAGTTTAAGAAGTTTACCTTTGAAAATATCAATAGATTCATAATGATCCTCTTTAACCATCATGATGGACTTATCTTTTCTTACTTGGTCATCTATGCTGAAAATGGACTCTAAGGTGACCAATCCCTTTGGAAACTTATTTGACTTCATGTAACACCCCGTCGTGCGAACCCCAAAGGACAACTAAACAATAATTACAGCACAAATTTTTTTTTTTTTAAAGATAACATAACATACATGTAATACACATTAAGTCATATCATATATTTCATTTAAGCAGATTCATTAACATATACATCCCTTGGGGTACACGAGGAGTCATTACGAGACTGAGATCCACACAACGACAAAAAAGAATAAAATCCAAAGATATAATCCATAATAAATTAAACATTAACAAATATAACACATACATGAAAATCATTGATAAAAAACCATTTGAGTACATAAATACAACATATACATGATTAACTTAACACATTGAATATCAACTGCAAATAGCCACATAAGGTTTAATGTTACATTGCAATTCAATATTCAAGAAGTACAATGATACAAAAGTATTTCCGAACATAAATGGAAACCATACATAAGATAACATGATACAAATAAACCGATGAATACAAAGAATCATAACTGGCTACAACTCTGGAGTCGCTGCAACCGCACCAATCCGCACCTCTCGATCCTCGACTGGGGACCCAATGGGGTGCTTAGCATGTTCCACCCGACCATGTGAGTCCGAAGACCCACCCCCCGTGCTAAGAGCTAACAAGAAGAGTCCTCAACCAAGAACATTCAAACAAGGAAACCACAAGACTCAACAACATACAAAAGTATCATAAAACTCAAGAATTACAAAGACATAATCCACAACATCCAAGAGTCATTAACACAGCTTAAAATCATAAATCTCATCACATAAATCAAAGCAATGACCAATAACAAGTATCCAAAGGATGATCATGAAACACTTCCAAGTCAACTAAATTAATAAACATAATATAATTCCAAATGCAATTAAACAATAAAATAACATCATATCACAGTACCAAAAGAGTACAAGATCATAAGTCAAATATCAATGAGATCATACAAAACCACAAAGTACACCAAAGATGTATCAAGGCAATACTCCATAAATAAATATAAGTCCATTCAACCACAATCTAAACCAACTCCCACAACATACTTCCAGAGGAACACAATAAAGTAAACACATGGGCAACTAGGGGAGAGTGTCATCGCATAGTCCTACATGGGCTGTCCTGTGCTCTTCCTCCCAACTGGAGGCGTCGGTCCCATCTATGGCTGTCCTGTGCTCTTCCTCCCAACTGGAGTCGCCGGTCCATAGGGTGACTCATGCGGAGCCGTAGACCTCTCCTGGAGATGAGGTCACGACCTTGCCAACCATGGCCTTCTCAGCCTTCCATTAGTCTGCGAAAGCACTAATGAAGACGAGGCATCCATTTTATTAATCTTGTAATGATATTACTACCCAACCCTCCTAAGTTAATTATTAGGTTTTCACTTGTTTACTAACTCACTCGTGGGTTATCCTGAGCCCTTCCTCTTAAATGGGGCGCCAGCCCCCACGAGGAGCCACTCTCCCTAGAGACCCACCCACATAAAAACCAAGAAACCAAGGGTTGTACAACATAACAAGAATATTATATCACAACTAAGAAGCATGCGAGGCATTACCCATCTCACTATAAATACATAATCAAAGTCTCAACAATTCTCGTACAACCCTTTTAAAATCATGAAACCAAAGCACTTGCCAAATCAAGGGCACATAAAGAGAGAGAACATCAATTATCAATCATCTCAAGCCTCTGGAAGCCAAAAGGATGAAAACCCACAAATGAGGGTAAAGTGAAGCAACATGAGTATTTCTCCAATAATTCCAACACAAGGATAAAATTCCTCAAATATGAGAGTAAATCAGAAAAGCCATAACAAGGAAAGATTCATCAAGACCCATCTACAAATTAACAATGGCGTCACCTCAAAAAGGAAAATGCAAAAGAAAATCAACCTTTAATTCACGAAATCACTTAATGAAACCAAAAGCCACCAACTAGGCATTCCATGGGAGACCTCAATTTTCTCCTCACAAGAACCCCCTTATGATGGTACGCAAATCACCTTCATAATAACAACAACATAGCAATGACAACAATAATTGCAAGGCCACCAGATCTATTTTCAATTCAAATATAATGAGTGAATACATTAAAATAAGATCAACCACCCCATCCAAACCACATAAACAACTTTGATACAAAATAAATCAGAAATCCAAGAAGATCAATCTCCCACAATTCATCAACAAAAATACAAGTTCTCAATTACATTGCAACACAAATTTAAATGACAAAGGATTCCTTAAATCAAAACTAACCTCCAAAGGCATTCACACCAACATGGAACCATCCAAAAACAATCCTTCAACAACAGAGTTAAAAGCATTCAACCAGGCATCCAAGGAACCAAATTTAAGAACACCTTAAATACCCAACCACACATCACTCCACCAAACACTCGCATAATAAACAACAACCAAAGATTCAAACAAGGCAATATTTAATAACCAATCAATTAACAACCAGAACTAAATAACTTTACAACTTACCCATCTAAATTACTCAATTAACTAAAACAATTTATGATAACCATCACAGGTATTCTAAAAGACTTATCCATAAAGAGAGCTTACAATTCAACCATTTAATGAATATAAAGGAAGTCAATTTTAAAAATATTAAAATCCATTTCACCAATAAACTATTCAATTCAAAAATACCCTAATCAATCACTAACCATGCCCATACATTTAAATTTCCCTTTGCATTTATCAACATAATTGAAAACTTCTTAATAATTGGGTATTTAACTCATTATCACTTCATAACTACTTATATCCAAAACATTATTTCCATTTTCCTTTCAACATACTAACTTAACACTCACTTCCAATATTTAAATTAATTGTGAAAACCACTTAAGATCAATTGTTTATACTTTAAAATGACAATAATAACAATACTCTAAATACTTAAACTACATATTAGAAATTACCACCTTAAAATCTTAAATCTATCTAAATAAATTTACACACAATAAAAACCTTTTTTAAAACCACTATATCTATATATATTTTAATTCTTTGAAAGTAGAAAGAGAATAAATCTTTTCTAAGAATTCAACAAATCTACAAGACTTAACTTCATAAATAAAATAACTTATTCAATTTTATATTAAATTCTATTTCCACCCTATACACATTTAAAAAAATAAGAATTAGACAATCAATGCTGATATATATATATATATTCATAAATTGCCCTTCTACTATATTATCCTATCAAATTTCACAATTTAACAAATTAATAGGAATTCCTTTCTATTTCAAAATATTCACTCAAAACAAGAATTAAATAAATCAATGCTGCCATATATTCATAAATTGATTTTTCTACTAACTTATCTTCTTATAGTTGGTAATTTAATAAATCAATAACAAAAAATAGATTTCTTTCTATTTTATTATTATTTCCATTTTAAACAGATTCTGTTTTATTTTAAAAAAAGAAACAGAATGTTTTATTTTGACAAAATTAAATAATCAGTGGAATCTGAATAAATAAGTTTAATAAATATATATATACAAATAATTTCAAAACAAATATTATTTATTTATTTATTTATTTATTTTTTATAATTTCAAAACAAATATAATACAGCAGAAACTTGAATCTTAATTAAATTTTTCTTTTGATGCTATTTTTACATTTATATATATACATATATATATTGCATACAAAAATATTTCGAATACAGAGAAATAAATTTCAATTGTACAATTTACTGTTTCAATATAAATATATTTAAACACAGAATATATTTGTAAAATTTATCTACAAATGGAAATTTACACAACTTCAAATTCATAGTCATGAGCTTATTCTTTTACTGGTTCACTATTATTTTCAACACAAAACTACAGTAACACTGTTCAATTCCAAAATCCCAACAAAATTTCACTTTAAATCAATAACAGTCCCACCCCAGTAAAGCTTTCCTGATTGAAAAACAGTCCAAAGCATTTCTAAAGATTCGAGAATTTTCTACAAGCATTAAATTTCAATTCAAGAGAAAATTTCATTCACAGCAAGGAATTCTTATTTCATTTGATGCTATAAAGAAAATAATTTAAAAGAAGAAGGAGAACCTGGCGTCCTACGCCTGTAGATAACTGTTGAAGCTTTATCCTTCTTGTTGATCCAATCCTTCCAGTAGCAGCTCCAAGATCCTCCCTCAAACATTAAATCTTAATCCTCACATGAATTCTCAGAAGAATTAAAGAACATAATACTATATCAGAAAGATGACTGCCAAATTCACCAAAATCTGTTCCCAAGAGAGTGCCACCCCCTTCCAAATCAAAATCCTCTAAATAAAATCTCACACCAAAGTCTCTTCCATTTCTTTTTCTAGCGAATGCCAAAAGTCACTTCTTTTTGAAAAATAAAATTCCAATCCATTCGAATCCACAAAAGATTGAGCTTTTTATTTATTTATTTATTTATCATTTCCACAATCAATTTAAATAAACACATGCATATTAAAATAATTAAAAACAACTATTTACAAAATTTTCTTCAAAACACCATTAATATTTTTGCAAACTACCACAACTTTTATTTATTTATTCTTCATATTCTCCAGCTCTCTTCGACTTCCAAATGCTCTATAGGTGAAGTTTCATTTTTGGCTTTAAAACACTTCAGCTTCCTATTTCCTTATCCATTTAAATTTCTTATTAAAATAATTATCTTTTCAAGACTATTTTGTTCATAATGATTATTAACTTCAACAATTTAAATCAATTTATCTAATAATATCACCTTTACTTATAACGAATTAGATTAATTTGATCATTTGTTCTAAATCATTTGATTTGATGTAATTGATTATTATTTTAATTTCTAATTTATATTTTAAATAACTTTGCAAATCACTTATGATTTAATTAATTATTTAAACATGATTACTAACATATTATATTTTTCACAAAATCAAATAACATAGTAATCAATGAAGCACACACAAATACTCACCAACAAGTTCAGAACAACCGACATGGAGGGGTATTACACTTCAACTATATAGTTTGATCACCAAACTATTGTTGCAACCTTTGCTGGTTACCAGCTGAAAACTCAGCTTCTTCAATCAAAAAGCTAACAATTTGTTCATCACTTTCAAAAACTTTCCAATGCACATCATTTTCAAGAATCGATGGTCTTACAACCACCTTAATATGTTGTTGTTCCTTAACATTTTTAATCTCCTTTGGGATATCAAACTTAACTCCTATAGCAGCCAACCTATCAGCATGCTTGTTTTGACTTCTTGGTATGGATAGAAAATTAAAGGCATCAAATTCCTCTATTATATCCCATACTTTGTGCTTATAAGAATTAATTAAATCATTCTTGGTTACATTGATATCTCTTACCTAATTTACAATCAATTTGTTGTCCCCAAACACTTGCAAACAACTAACACCTCTTTTCCTCGCTCATTCCAAACCATGAATGAGAGGTTCATACTCAGCAGTGTTATTAGTGCAACTGAAAAAAAATCTAAACATTGATTAATAATTCTCACCTTGAGGAGAAACAAGCATAGCACCTCCACCAGCACCATTTCTACTTCTTGACCCATCAAAGAACAACTTTCAAAGCTCATTAGAATGTTTCCCATATTGTTGCTTTTCACTTTTTTCAAGATTAGGGACAACTGGTTTTTGTTCATGAATCATGTATATGCCCATTCCAAATTCTTCCACATGCTTAAAATGGTCTACTTCAAGGTTCTTAGCTGCCCATTCATCTAAAAAAAAATCAGGAATATGCTCTACAAGGGTTTTAGATTCTTGGACAACATGATGTTCTTGTTCGTGAATGGTAAGATTAGCATTAACAACACTAGGAATGTATGGTTCTACATGATCCTTGGCTATAGGTTCTAATTTTATAGTGACCCTAGTGCCATACCTTGTCCTAAAGAACAAATGTGACCAATCAAAAGATAAATACCCTCCTAAATTTGCAGTGAAATCCCTAGAAAGGCATATGGAAAAATATGGTGGAAAATCTATGACATGTATATCCTGTGGTATAGTAAAATTCATAAAAAAATGCAAGGTAAGACTCAAATCTTTGACCATCCCAACTATATTTATGGTTGTCCCATCTAACTGAACCACTCCTTTGGCTAGGGGTGCATATGACAATCCAAGCTTATCGGCTATCTATTTAGGCATCACCGAACTACGTGCCCTTGAGTCAATCATACAGTTATGAGTAAGGTGTTGGCCAATGATTAAGGACACATAAAACTGAGGTGGTTTGACAAGCTTAGTCTATTGTTCACTCTTATCATGAGGGGTATTGGTAATTGCAACACTAGAATGTTCTTTTGAAGCTTCAATAGATAAGGTGGTATTGGACAAGGCCTTTTGTAACATTTATTTTTGACCAGGGATTGACAAGGAATCCCACATTGACATGCTAACATTGACCCATATAAATCCTTAGTTTGGACCCAAATTAATCCTAACACACCTCAATATAATTTCACAAACTTCAAAGGCTTCGTATGTAGTGTTAACACCATGTTGGCCAATACTCGTGCTAAACACTATAAAACTATTAAGTACACACTTCCCATTTAATCAAGATGACATGTGAACCACACAAATATCTTTTACACTATCTAGAATAATCCATGAACCACTTGAGATCCAACAAAAATTTCATCCAAACTCACATAATAGAAATACTTCAACCCAAAACATTTGGTTAACCTTATAGCACATTGATGCATGAAACTCGCATTGTACTGCACTAAATCAAGTGAAACCTTGAATTCTAAAAGATATGAATATCATAAGCAACTTCCCAAATCCACACAACTTGAAACCAAAATGTGGATAAATGCGGAGAAAATACATTTCTCCCAGACCACGATAAACATTGAAAAACTAGTTCACACAATGGTGAATATATCTCACTCTGACGATCCAGAAACCCAAACTATAGATATAGAAACTACTAACAACCTTGAAAAATATATTAGACTACATAGGCATAGAATCAAAATGGAAGAAATGTGGAGCACATCTCGAAGCACATTTTGAACACTTGCGCAACACTATTTTCTCTGTCTATCAATTTTTTGCAAAAGAACTTGGAAACCAAGTACTAGGGACACCATCTTAGCACATTATGTAATACCCCTCTATTTTTCTTTTTGGTTGGACAGTATGTCCTTGTTTTCTTGGATGTTCTTTTTGGTTATCGAGATACTTTATCATGTGTGTGTTATTTGATCGCTGTTTATAGAGCGATAGTCTAATTGTGTGATGTGATGTATCTTATCTGATGCTTTGTTTGACATGTTTTAATTTGGTGTAATAATGATTAGTTATTGTAACACATTATTGCTTGAGATATTTGTTTATGATGGAACTGTCAGTCTATGATGAGTGTATTGGTAAAGGGGACAAGATCGCATCACTCGCTTGCGAGTGCCCTACAATTCCATGATTTCCTCTTCACGGTGTGTTTATTATGTTATATATATGCATGTTCGATATGCTCTTTGTTCGCAAGTTGATAGGTATAGGACATCGACTCCACCTGATTTCACAGGTTTGAGTGTGTCCATTGACCAACCGTAATCGATTGGGAGATAGTAGCTAGGTTTTTCGTGCCAAGTCATCACCCTAGTCATAGTGTGTCGTCGAGTTGTCGTCGGGTTTAGTTGTTTAATATGGTCCATTCCTCCTTGGTTATTTGTTTAATTTCATATTATAAAGGTTATTAAATGGCGGGTGTAGTTAAAATGATGATTAAATATATCTAGTTGCAATGTTGAAATGTTATTTATTTTATTGATTAATTTGATTTAATTAATAAAATTAGATTTAGTTTATTGATTAATTAAGTTAATGGTGATAAATTAAATAAAGTTAGTTGTTTTGGCATTATTGGATATTTAGATTTAAATTAAAATAAAAATGGAAATCATGTTTGGATATTTAGAGTAAATTAAAATAAAAATGAAAATATGTTTTAAATTGCACTTTTTGGAAATTATAGATAAAATAAATTCTTTACAAAAATTTAAATTCTTTTTGTTAAATTTTTTTTTTGAAATGCATGAAATTTCAATTGGGAAGTAAATTTGTTTTAAATTTTAAAAGAAATGGAAATATCCCCAAAATTGCAATAAATTTGGTGGATGGGATATTTTAGGGGTTTGACTAAAATTGGGGAAAACTCTATTTGAGCAAATTGAATTTCATATATTTATCAATTTTCAATTTGGTGGAGAGTTTTTGCTGTGGCTTTGCTTGGATTTGAAGAAGAAGATTGAAATTCTTAGGTGGGCTGGAAAAAGATTTGGAAGCACCATTTGAGTCCTTCAAGCTTTGGAGAAAAAAAACCAGGTTCCCTCTTTGATTTTTGTTTTCATTTTGAAATGAGTTTCAAATCTTTGTTATGCTGTAGGAAAAATCTTCATAATGTTGTTTGAATTTCAATGAAAACCCATGTCAAATTTGTTCAATACTTACGAACTTCTGTTGAAATTTTGGGAAAGAAAACAAAACAAGAATCACACAATGAAAAATTGAAAGAAAACCAAAAGAATTTTTTTTTCAAACTGAAAATTTAAAACCAAATATGTTGTCAAATTTATTATTTTTCATTGCAAAATTTTGTTGTGCAATTGCACAGTTTGGCTGGAAATGAAAATTTGGGGTATATATATATATATACAGATATAATTTATAAATATATTGTGTTTTTCATTTTTCTAGAAAAAAAATTGTTGTTTCAAAAAAAAATTCACAGGAAATTTTTCCTGTAACAGGTATGCCCTATTTTTTCTTTGAAAGTTATACTAAAAGAAAATATATAATAATAAAAAAATTATTAATAAAAAATTTTGTGGAGAGGGGGAGGGATGGGAGGTGTTGCTCACACAGCACACCCCATATGGGGGGCTGCGTGGCAGCCAACCTCTCCCTTTTGGGAGGGGCCCGCACCCAATAAGTTTGTTATATTTAAAAAAAAAAAATTAAATTTGTTTTTATATATTATAGGTATATATATATTATTTTAATATTTAAATAATATTTTTGTTTTAATAATTATTTATTTATATATATAATTTATATATATACTTATGTATAAATATAATATACAATTATTGTGTATATGTGTATATATATATATATACTTTATGTATTTTTAAATAAATTATTTGGTTGAGTTTAAACTGGGTATATTTAAATGAGAATTATATATATATATAATTGTATATACATTAAGTATATACTTTTATATATATATATCTAATATATAGGTGTATTCAAATAAGGATAAAATTTAAGTTGATTATTTTTAGTGTAGTTGAAACAAATATTGATTTATTTTAATCAAATGATTCTAACTAGCAAGTTGATTCGATTATTTTGTATGAATGAGAAAATGGAATTAAATGATTAGTGTTAATTCCTTAATGTTGCCAATACGATTTTATTTACTATTGAGTATTTGCAAACGAGGTGTTATTGGGTGAATTGGATTTAGAAAATCCTAACAATAGTTTAGTTATAATTGTGTTTGAGTTGGAAGGTGTAAGTTTTTTATTTTAAAATTAGTGCTATTGTATTTTGGAAATTAAGGTTAGTGCAATGATTAAATATTTGTTAAGGGTTAGGGTTGTAATTGAAATGAATATGGTTAATGTGTTTACAATGACTTGCTTGATTTGATGGAATCTTAAAGTTCTTGTAAAGGATTTGTTAAATGTCAGGATTATGTACGAGGTTAAGTTATATGGATTATAATTAGAGCAAAATTGATGATATTAAATATGTGTAAAGAAAAGGGTTATTTTATTACGATGTTTTTATAATGGGTAGAATGTTATTTAAAAGTTCTTGTATTCCATTGTCTTAAATGGTGAATGGGGAATGTTGTTTGTTTTCCAGATTGCAAGGAATAGATAAGGTTCATAAAAATTATATTGTTTAGAACTTATATGAATAGTTAAAAGATTAAGTATATGAGGTATATATGGACCTTAGTTCCTGTTTTATGAGAAAAGATCGTTATGTTGAAAGAAATCTTTAGTTATTTAAAGAATGTGTATTTTTATGATTGTTGATTTAAGGGAATTCTTGTTGGTATTGTATGGGCAATATTATTATGATTGTAAATTTATGAGTGTACTTTGGTAGTGCTAAGTTTTGCTTCTAGAGGCTAGGGAACTCTTTGATTGAGTTGTTTGTTCTATTTGGAGTGATTTGTTTATGTAAGTCTTCCAGATGGGGTTTTCATTTAATTGTGTGGGTTGTCATAATATGTTAGTCAACTATTGTATTGTCTTGGGTAGGGCATATAGTTGTATCCGGTTGTTTCACCTAGTTTTCACGAACGAGGATGGTTCGTGCCTCCTTTGGAAGGAGTGGTTTATGTGTTTGTTGCCTCCAGTGTTTGGAGAGGGTTTTGAATTTTGTTGCCTCGTGTGTTGGAGTGGATTTTCATTTTATGTTCCTCCTAGAGTTGGAGTGATTTTATCTTGTTGGTATGCACTAGGGATTCCCTTGGTGATTGGTTTTATTTGGTATGTTGTCAAGTAGAAGAGTGGCTTTTGTTAGGGGCCAGAGCCCAAAGAGGTAAACTGGGAAACCTTCAGAAGTGGTTTAATCAAGTGATAATTAAATCAATGTACTTAGAAGTTAGGTAGTATTTCACACTAATTAAGATAATTGAGCCTCACTCATGGACGCAAGGGCTTGTATAGACTTGGGATGAGACGGGAAGGCCTGGAATGGCAAGGTCATCTATCTTGTCCTTACGAGAGGTATTTGATTATGCATGAATGAGTATGGGTGCTAGGATTCGGTAGAGGCCACCAGGATAACCCATAGTGGGGGTCGAAGCCTAGGAAGATTCCTAGAGGAGATCCCATGTCGAGCTATGTGATGACACTCTTTCTACGACAATAGTTGGTATTTGGTTTTATGTGTATGGTCTTCTTATCATACTCAATCTGTTTTATTTTTGGAAGCAATGTGACTTATTTCAGTGATGTTAGAGTTGTACTTGTGTTATTCGTATGGATGTATGGTTCATGTGTTTGGTTGTGTCAGTGTGAGTTAGCCTGTGTCTAGGGGTGGATGGTCTTGTCTAGAATTCCTTGTTACTATCTCCTAGCATGGGGGGTGAGCCTTCGGGTATCACATGGTTGGGTGGAACATGTACCTTAATCCGTTGGGTAATCTTCTTGTTTGTGTGGATGAGATTTTCAGTTGGAGAGCTCGTGGGATCCAGTACTTTCATGATTTACTCTTTTCAGTTATTATTGTAATTTATTACCCCTCTTGTATCGAGGTGGAAGCTGTTATTTGTAACCTTGTTTATTGGAATTACCTCATTCGGGGAATGTGTGTTGTAATCTTATTATAAGGTATATTTTTTGGAATCATGTGGTATCTTTTATGCCCTTGTTGTAATTTTATCATGTATGGAATGTATGAGTATTTAATTTGTTAAGCAATTAAATTTTATGTTTTTAATTCATGTTTCTTGTTTGAGTTTTAAGTAATCTCAGTCTCGTAACCTTAGAGGTTGTTGGCAATGGATAGTGATATTGCATGTTATTTGTACTTAAACAAAAAAAATATAGTACGTTTGAGTAGTAAATTGCAACTTCCTCTAGGGTTGTGTGGCAGGGCATTACACATTACTTCATTCCAACACATCTCCAAACACTGCAACACAAATATAACTCCATGTTCTCACAACACTTCCTCAATATCTCCACTATACATGCACACAACTTGCAACAAACTGTTTCCCACTTTTTTCACAATTTTCTCAATATCCTCAACATCTTCATCATGCAACAACCTTCATCAACACATAGTTGACATCAATGACAACACCAGCTTCTTAACAAAAATGACAATACCAGTTGGTTGACATCAATTACGACACCTTCATACTTGCAACATTCTACCCCTTTTTCATTGATGGTAACACATGATGTGAAAAACCATCAAAGACAACACAGCAACTATGAACACACTTTCTCATTATTTTCTTTCTTTTCTCTCCCCTGTGTAGATAAACATTTTCACATTATTATTTCTCCCCCTTTGACATCAATGGAAAAGGACAAAGTGTTTTTCATTGTTCTCCCCCTATGACACTGAACCAAGATACTTTCTCTTAATACTCCCCCTTAGGAGTATACAATATCATATCAACAATTCTACACAATGACAACATCCCTTACTACAACAATGACACTACCTACTCCCCCTGAGAGGTAGCCACTAACATCAGTCCAGAAAAAAGATGAATCCACAAATCCACTAGACTGATGCATCTCCATATGTATCTAGTTTAGAGGGGAAATAACCCCCAACTTCTCCTGAAGATACTCAAAAGTATCCTTAGGAAGAGCGTTAGTAAATATGTTAGCAATCTAATCATTTGTAGGTACATATTCAAGCTTCACCTCATTCTCCATAACCTTCTCTCTCAGAAATTAATACCTAATTGATATATTCTTTGTCCTTAAATGCATCATTAGATTCTTTGAAATGTTAATTGTGCTTGTATTATCAAAAAAGATAGATATAGGCTCATCATACACTACTTTGATATCCTTCAATGTTTGTCTCATCCACAATACTTGCATATAGCAAGATGTTGCTACAATATACTCAACCTCTATAGTAGATAAAGAAACTGAATCTTGCTTCTTACTTAACCATGACACCAATCTACATCCAAGAAAGAATGCACCACCACTTGTACTTTTCCTATCATCAACACAACCAACCCAATCTACATCTATGTATGCACTTAATATGAAATCAGTATCCTTAGGATACCATAAGCCATAATTTGGAGTGCCTTTTAAATATCTCAATATCCTCTTTATAGCTATAGCATGTGTCTCTTTAGGATATTTTTGAAATCTATCCACAAGACAAATTGCATGCATGATATCTGGTCTATTAATAGTTAGATATAACAGTCCACCAATCATATATATGTACTTGCTTTGATCAATCTTTGGTGATTCATCATCCTTGCTCAATTTGCAACCAGTCATCATAGGAGTGCATACCGGTTTGGAGTCTTCTATTCCAAGCTTCTTTAGCATCTCTTTGACATACTTTGATTTGAAATGAATATACTTTTTTCTATTTGATTGATTTGTACCCCAAGGAAAAAATTCATCTCCCCAAACATTGACATCTCAAACTCTTTCTACATCACTTCTGCAAATTTCTTACACATAACTCCATTTTCCCCAAAGATAATTTCATCCACATACACAGCTAGTATCAATATTTTGTATGCCTCAATTTTGAAGTAAATATTACTATTTATGGTGCCTTTACTGAATCCTTATTGTATCAAATATCTGTCCAATTTTGCATACCAAGCTTTGGGAGCTTGCTTCAATCCATACAATGCCTTTTTAAATTTGCAAACCATATATGGTTGATATGACAACTGAAATCCTTCCAGTTGTTCCATGTAAACCTCTTCTTCCAATTCACCATTCAAGAAAGTAGACTTCACATCCATTTGATAAACTTTAAAGTCTTTGTATGCTGAAAATTCCAAAAGCATCCTGATAGCTTCCATCCTAGCCACCGGAGCAAATGTTTCCTCAAAGTTTGATATTTCTCAATATGCATAAGTTCTTCTTCCATTACCTTCATCCAATGTTCATCTTTACATGCATCATTCACTATTTTAGGTTCATCTTTATAGAGTAAACACATATTTACCTTAGCTTCAACAGCGCTACTTCTTGTTAATACTCCTTTCCTCTTGTCTCCAATGATCTATTCTTTGAAATAATTATTTTGCACATACTTAAGGGTCTTAGGGGTTTTTTGGAGCTTCTTCCTCTTCATTCTACACTTCTTTTTCTTTATATTTTTCTTCTTATTCTCCACAAATAGGTTCACATGACACATATCCATCTACATCAATTGAATTCTACAAATCTTCATCAACCTTAACATTTTTACTTTCAACAATATTTCTTAGCCTTTTGTTGTAAAATATGTAAGATTTGATTTTAGTAGAATATACAAGGAAGATACCTTCATCAAACCTTGCATCAAACTTTCCTAAGTTTTCTTCATCTCTTTTGATATAACATTTTCTTCCAAATACTCTAAAGTACTTGACAATTGGAATCCTTCCATACCATAACTCATAGGGAGTCTTTGTGTTAGATTTTTCTTGAACTCTATTAAGTATGTACATAGTAGTATGAATTGATTCTCTCCAATATACTTTTGGTAGGTTAGCTTATTTCATCATAGTCCTAGCAACTTCTTGAATAGTCTAGTTTTTCCTTCCAACTACTCCATTCTGTTGAGGAGTTCTAGGGGCAGGCGAGTGCCTCTTTATTCCATGAACTTTAAAAAACATGTTAAACTCATTGGTGTTGAATTATCCACCTCTATCAGACCTCAAAAATTTAATTTTCAAATCCATTTCATTCTCAATCATAGCTTTAAATGCTTTGAATCTATCTAGCACATCATATTTCTCTATAAGAAAAGACCCATGTCATTCTAGAGTAATCATCAATCAAAATCATGAAATACCTGTCACCTTGAACACTTCTCACCCTTGTAGGACCACAAAGATCTGTATGTATTAATTCTAGTAGTATGGTAGTAGATTGTTCCTTTCCTTTAAAACTACTCCTTTTTTTTTTCCAAATTGACAATTTTTGCAAACCACATTGACAGGCTTTGTAATTCTTGGTAGGTCTCTCATTGCATGAACTAAATTGAGTCTAACCAAACTGTCAAAATTCATGTGACACATCCTTCGGTGCCATAACCAACTGTCATTATCTGAGAAATAAAGCAATGACCATCAAAATCCTTGAGCTAATATATATTTCCATCTATCCTTTTACCAACAACAATGATAGTTTCAAACCCTTTTTTGATCTCACATATTTCATCCTTAAAAACAATATTATATCCTTTGCTACATATTTTTCCAACACTCAAAAGATTATGCCTTAAGCCTTTAACATAGTAGATATCTTTAGTATTATGCTTTCCATAAAAACTAATTGAACCTATTCCACAAATCTTAGCTCTTGAATCATCTCCAAATTTAACTAATCCTTCATCATAATTTTCAAGTTTAAAAAACTTACTTTTGTCTCTGGTCATGTGATTAGAGCAACCACTATCTACAACCCAATAGTTCTTATCCTATTTAACATGAAAATCAGAAACCAATGTACCTTCTACCTTATCCTTCTCTGAAACACTTTCCTTCACACAAATTTTAGAGTTAGCAAAAGTAGATTCATATTTTAAAGCTAAGAACAAGCATTCATTTTCATTAGCATCTCCATAATCAAATTCATTATCAGAAATACCAGCATCTTCTCTAACATAGTAACTTCTTTTAGCCATTTTTCATTTATTCTTCTTAATTTTATTGTTCACGACTCTGTTTGGACATCTTGAAGCATAATGACCTATATTTCCATAGCTAAAACATTTGAAAGTTAGTTTACCTTTCTACTTACCGATGCTCATTTTCATCCTTCTTACAAAGTTAGCTTCCACATCATCAAGATCTTCTCCATTTGAATCTTCAACCTTTTCTGATTTTCTAGCCTTGAGAGCAGTCTCTACTTTTGTACCATTTCTCAAGCTAGGTTTTCTCAATTCAAATGAAGTTAGTGTACCAATGAACTAATCTCTAGAATATGTATTAAAATTTTCAACTTCCTTAGTAGTAGATACATTTTCACTGTAAGAATTAGGAAGAGATCTGAGAAATTTCTTTACCACTCTAGGTTCTTTGACTTGTGCACCAATATCTCTCATTGCACTTACCAGCTCATCAACTATTTGCATGTAGGTTGTAATTGTTTCATCTTCAGACATTCGCAAGGTCTTAAATTGTGCCTTTAGATTCTACAATTTTTCTTGTTTAACCTTATCATATCCTTCATAAATTCTCTCAAGCTTATCCCAAACTTCTTTAGTAGTCTTAAGATTAATAAATTTTACAAATTCATAATTTGAAAGACTATTCACAATGATAAATATTGCCTTAGAATTTACCTCATGTTCCTTGATCTCATCACTTGTGCTTGGACCATCAGCATGTGCATTATATTGATTATTTATAGCCTTTTCAATCTCATACCCATGAGACACCATATATCCTTCCATCTTTGTCTTCCAGAATGCATAGTTTGTTCCATCAGATCTAGGGAAATCTAACTTTTTCTCCATCCTAGATCTACCTCAAGCAGTTAAGCTCTTCTCCAAGGAACCTTGATCTGATACTAATTGTTGAATGAACAAGAAAACTGAGAGGGGGGTGAATCAGTTGTATCAAATTAAAACATCAAAACCCTCAACAATAATTAGATCTACAAGCATTCATTAAACCCTTATTATGTCAAAGTGATTAATCATGAAATACAGATAACAAAAATTGAAATAACAACACCATACACAACATAACACCGGATTTATGTGGAAAACCCAATGAGGGAAAAACCACAGTGAGGAGTAGCTAACAATATAAGTAATTGCAAAACCGATACAAGGGCTCACTACTAGAATAGGACACATTGTGCAATAAGGCTCAAAGTCAGGGCTCATTTCCATAGAAAAAAAAGAAGATAGAAGAGATATGTTACAAAAATAACAACTTCTCAATGCAGCAAGGAATCCACCACAATTACTCCAACACTCTTGCAACCTTGTTTGAAAGATTGTAGATGCCTTTAGATCACTGCCATCGGAAGTCCAATGCTTTGAATTTTGCACTGCTCTGCTCAAATTTGCATCTATACTTCTATAATTTGCATCACATTAATCACTCACATATATCTTGTATTTGTCTTGAGATCTTCCAACAACACCACTCTTATTTATACCATCCTCAACCTTGAAAACTTTCTCCAAGGTTGGAAATACATCCTTTACATTTAAATTTTCAAATTAGGTTGGAACCCAAAAATTCCCACAGTGGATAGGAATGAAGATGAGCCATATAAATCCTTAGTTAGGACCCAAATTGATCCTAACACACCTCAATATACTTTCACAAACTTTGAAAGGCTTCACATGTAGTGTTAACACTAGGTCGGCCAATACCCATGCTAAACACCATAAAACTATTAAGTACATGCTTCCCATTTAATCAAGAAGACATACGGACCACAAAAATATCTTTTACATGATCTAGAACAATCCACAAACCACTTGAGATCCAACAAAGATTTCATCCAAACTCACATCATAGAAATACTTAAACCCAAAACATCCAGTTAACCTTATACGCACACTGACACATGAAAATCACATTGTATTGCACTAAATCAAGTTAAACCTTGAATTTTGAAAGATATAAATATCATAAGCAGCTTCCTAGATCTACACAACATGAAACCAAAATGCGGATAAATAAAGAGCAAATACATTTCTCCCAGACCATAGTAAACAACACTAAAAAACTAGTTCACACACTGTTGAATATATCTCACTTTGCACAACAATCTAGAAACCAAAACTCTAGATATAGCAACTACTGATAGCCTCGAAAAACATATCAGATTCGCATAGGCATAGAATCAACATAAAAGAAACATGGAAGCACATCTCAGAGCACGTTCTAAACACTTGCACAACAATATTTTCTCTTTCTATCAAATTTTCTCAAAAGAACTTGGAAACCAAGTACTAGAGACACTATCTTAGCACATTATTTCATTCCAACACTTCTCCAGACACTACAACACAAAGATAGATCCATGTACTCAACGCTTCCTCAATATCTCCACTATACATGCACATAACCTACAATGAACTATTTCCCGCTTTTTCACAATTTCCTCAATATCCTTGACATCATCATGTAACCTTCATCAACACATAGTTGACATCAATGACAACACCTTCATACTTGTAACAATGTGCAAATATCACCTCACTAGTCGGTACATCTTGTCATTCCCCAAATTGTCTGCATACCCTGTCTAAAAAATACAACACAATGATCTAAGTCATCCTCCTAATCAAGTAATGCCTCTACCAATAATATGAAAACTACTCCCCATCATCTAACCAAGCTTCACATTATCTCCTTGGCCTCTATATGAAACTCGTCATATCATCTATGGCACATCACTAATAAGGAACATCTCCTAATTGACAATATGTAATCGTTTGATAATAACTATACACATAAGGTAATCTAGGTAACCATATTCACTCTACCACTAGTCACATGATTAATATCTATTCCCATGCCCATATGTGAAGCAATGTCACTCCACATCCTATACTAGCACCATGTTTTTATACCACTTGATGTAACTAATGATACAAGGTCACCAGTACATGTAGGCCCCATGCATACATAACACCATCATAAATCATATGCTCAATCACTTCCCCGTATCCAAAATGGAAGCCTCGACTCCTCTTATCAGGGACTAATACACCTCTAATCACCATCACAATTAAAATAGGTAAAGTGTCAAAATAAGCCTCCATATACCTCAAACTAATCGCATAATCCTCTATCCCAAGATCATCTATCACAAACAATCGATTGAGTGCCAACTCCCCTCCATCAGTATCATACACCACTTGCTCCCAATGGATTGAGATCCATAGAATCCTCCATACTTCCTTGAGGGTGATCGTAGCCTCCCCTATCGATAAGAAAAATGAGCTCTAATCATTGTACCATCTCTCATCCAACATCACCATCATCAACTGATGTGCTCAAATTTCCAACATACAGGTCATATAATATAGACCAATTGCTCCTAACAATTCTTGCTCATCCTCACTAATGTGCCACCTCAACCTCAATGCATCTAGATGCCTCTCACAAGACATTAATAAATCTCGCCCACAAGTTCTATCATTTGCATGAAACCCTACCCTTTGAGCCATTTCTAGCATCAACCTAGTTAAAATGAACACACATAATAACACTTATACCCTAATATCCCCTCCTTATTTGACAATGTAAACCAAAACACCGACCCTAATCTACCCAACACACAATTTCTTTAACCCTTAGTAACATATTCCTTACCTATTCCCCTACCCTTCCTAATGTATCTCACCCTCCCCTTTAAAATATTCACCCACTTCCATATGACCCACCTTATTAAACATTTGTTTCCATGACATAGACATGTGTGCCCTTTTCATGAGCATATGTGCCTAGGATAGGCATTTGCACCCAAATACACATTTGCACAATATTTAACATCATTTGTGCCATATTTTACATCCTTTTTTCCAAAATCATGGAAATTTATGCCCAAATCTTGTGTAAATGCACCAAAATCTTGTGAAAATCCACCAAAACCTTGCACAAATGCACCTAAATATTGCTAAACCTTGTGCAAATGTGCCCAAAACATGCTCAAATGTACCTATAAAAATGCACAATTTCCTTGTAATTGTGCCCACTCTAATCAAATGCGTCATTCCTACACAAATGTGCACTTCCCTTGGAAATTACAGGTAAAAGCAAGAAATTGGGTCCACGAAGAGGGGAAGTTTTGGCCAAAACAAAAAAAATAGATGAAATGCATACACATTTAAAAAAAAATGCTTATGCATTTAGATTCGGGTACACAAACCTAAAACACGTACGCATTTAGTAAAGCTATTTATTTTTTAAATATGTGACTGTGTTTTCATTTTCACAGTCACTTTTAGCTGTGTTGTAGAAGGAAAGGGAATATCGTGTACGCGTTTTGAAGGGCCTAATTGAAGCAAATCTTCACTGCCACCTCCTCCCATCGACACAACCGACCTCAGCAATCTCCAAGTTAGTTGAATTCTGCCTTTTTTTTCTTTATATCTTGCATTTCTATTTTGTAATTGTTATTTAATTTTTGTTTGTTTAGTTTGTTTTAGTTCAATATTTTATAGTTTTTAAATTGCATTTAAAAAACTAAAAACATCAATGAAACAAAAAAATTTCAATTGTAAATCAAAAGCCATAAAAACTAAACTTAAATTGGACACATTTAACTTAGAAATCAAAACCCTAAACCCTAGGTTCCAAAAAACATAGACCTAAAAACTAATTTACCCTTAATCCTTGGACCTAAACCCTAAAACCTAAACCTAAAACCATAAACTAAACCCTAAACGTAAAACCCTAATATTTTCACCTTTTAGATAGTGCAAATTGAAAGTACAATCAATACTTCCAATGTAACCATTTGTGTTGAAAAATGAGGAGATGTTTCTTAACTAGTTCAACAAATCATAGCATAAATTTATGAGGTTGATCTAATTAGGATTGATCATGTTGCTATGTTACACCATTGCCATACTCAACTATAGTTTAAACATTCTCATTTTTTAGTATGGTTACAAGTTTCAATCTCATTAGGATTGATCATGTTGCTCTTTCTCATTGAGTAATTTCAATTTGGAAATTTCCCTCCTTCCTTGCTTTATTTTGTGTCCTCCTTGTTATTGGTTCTTAACTTTCACTTCACATAATTTTAGAAGTATCCCTCCTTGGAGGTTTCTTACATTTTTTGTTTGACATAAATATGTTTTCATGTCATCAAATCTCTAAATAATTATATAGTGAAGATCTAATTTCTTCCATTTTTGCATGATAAATTATGCACACCAATTCACATGTATAAATATGATTTTATTACAACTAAAAAATTTATTGAAGTCTTTGTACTTAAAGAATCCATTTTCAATATGTGAATGGAGCTCAAGCTCATCTAAATGTTTATTTTATATTGAAATTACCACTAGCATATATCCAATAGCATATATCTATGTCTCCCTTTGAATGTCTTCTATTAATTTTATTCTTATCTTTAGTATGCTTTGAAAACAATGAATGAGATTATAAATTAATGTTAGTGTTAAACTTATTTCTTCTTGACTACTTTGTTCCACTATAGAGAACTTGTGTCTCTTATCATGAAATTTGAATATTTAGATAAATCAATTTATGTCCTCAGATTTAATTAAATTTTATGTCATACTTGATAAATGCATGTATTCAAAATCAATATACCTTACTTGTATGGATATACTCTTGTTGGGAAACAACCACACCTATGAGTAAACTTCCCCTCGCCCCAAAAGATAAAGCTCTACCCATAAAAGTAGAAGAATATTACTTATTGATGAATTAGTTAATTAATGATAGGCTTTATATTTATGAGCTCCATTGAGCACCCTTGTTTAAAAATAATCCTAATATTTAGAATCAAGTATAATTTTTACAAATTAAACTACATGGTTTTCATCATTTACCCATTTTGACACTCATTCTTGAGTTGAATAACCTAAATTAGTGGGGTTTCCTTCTCTTTTTCCACATTTATATGTAATAGAAGACATTCTAAAAAACCCCTAACCTCTTATTAACACCCAATTTGAGAAATCAAATTTTATATATACCTATGTGTCTTATTTTTCATTCTTTAGTCCTTTACCTATAGAAATTTGGTTCCTCACGTCATGTTCACAGTCTCTATTTACTAATCTTCTTATTTAATTTTTCCAATAATGATTCAAAGAAGCCTCATTGTTGATATTGTGGCCTTTTGTGAGCTCTCAATTCTTGATGTTTTATCCAACTCCTAGTTTATGTTGATGGTGATTTATTTAAATAAATCTTAAGTCTTTACCTTAATCCATGTGGTTTTATTTTATTTTTTGTTGGACTTGCTATCAATATTTGCACATGACTTAAGTATTTATGTTTTCTTTATTCAATGATTGGGCATGGGTATTTTTGTTTCATGCATCAGCCACATGTGTAGTTGCATATATGTATATTATGTTTCTTGGTTAAATAGTAAAAGGTAAGAGTAGCTATCTTGAATCTTGTTGTTTTTCCCCTTAGTATCAAGATCATGCTTCAATTAATGTATATCATCAAATTTGACTATAGTTTAATTATCAAGTGATATCTAGCTAAAAATAATTTTATGGCTTTCTTTCAGGGGATTCACTTAATAAACCAATGACATAGTGCATGCATTCATAGGGTTCTAATAAAACCCCCTAATTTCATTTCTACCCATCAAACTTGTAATTAGAACTTACCTCCCTATTTTCACTGAGAGGTATCTTATGTACCTATTTTTCTAGTTAAGTTCTTATACATGATCTCTTTAATATTTCCACACTATCAGCCAAGGGAAATTCCCACATATAGATCTAACTCAAAACTATTTATAATTTCCATCCCATTTATTAAAGGTTTAACATAAAATACGTAGATGAATTATGACAAATATGTCATCCTCTAGAAAGTTTTGATGTAGAAGCACTTATACAACTTAACATATGAGTTCCCTTTCCATGTACACAAAATGTAATAGTGCATCCTTAGATATTTTAGGTACATCTTAATTATAATATACATATTGATCTAAATTATAGTGGAAATATTTTAGATATACTTGATTATTCTTCTTGGAAGGGTTGCAAAAGTACTAAAAGGTGTTCAATAATTAGTTTTACCTATAATGTAGGTAGGATTTTATTAAAATTGTATGACCTTGGTGTGACAATTATCTACATTTTTAGTTGCATTCCAAGAGCTGGTAGTAACAACAAACCCTTCATATTAACAACCACACACTCGACTTAATTTAATGTGTACATGCTATGGATTTTTAATGTTATGGATTTTTTAATGTTATAAATTGAATGTCTTCAAATGAAATGTATTTTGTATTGTGCACATTCAATGTGATTTTTAAATAACTTTCAAATTGTGTGCATTATTTAATTAGTTTGTTGATATATATTTTTTAATTGTTTAACTTGCAGTTGCCATTTCATTGTTCACATGGATCCAAAATTTAACATAGAGGATTTTATACCTGATGCACAAGTTCCTGCAGACCCCATACATCTAGATCCACCACCACAACAAAACCCCACACCTCCAAACTCTCCACCTCCTAACCCCCTACCCCCTGTAGTAGATCAGGATCAGTTAAGAGAGAGCAATAGAGAAAACCTTAATGTGATTTAGGGAAATATAGATCTGATAAAAAATGAGCCTAGAATCCCCCTCCATCTCATACAGTTTTCATCTACAATGAAAACTATTGTCGATTCTGTTCGATCTATTGATGTAGAACTAGATAGGTTCCATCAATGGAGAGAAGAGAGGAGACCATTCTATGCAGATGGATTGTCCTATAAATAAATTAATGGCCTTAAAATTACCAAACAAGCCATGTGCCAACATTTTTTTAGCCCCCAAACAAACCAGCCAATTCCACCCAAAAATAAATAAATTTCAATTTTATGGTGTAGGCACTTGCAGATAGCTGCAAATTTTTGGGATAGATGGTGGATGGTGTTTGATAGTCCACCACATGGAAATTGTGAGGTGCCCCTATACTTTTTGAGAAAGTTATGGGATGAGTTTGAGTTGGGTTTAAAACCCAACTATTTTGATATGAGGTCATTTCAGGGAGTTGGGCATGGCATGCCCCAACATAGATTAGGAGCACGTGTTGATCCTCAGTGATGTGCATTGATTGCTCCTATTGTTTCTCCTTCTCCTGGTGTTTCTGCTACATTTCAACAATAGACGATGTTATCAACATTAGGAGCATTGAGTTCTCTTTCAAGACATCTCAATCATCAAACTACACACGCGGCGACTGAAGTGGCCAATAGAGAGCATGGAGGCTCGGGCTATGGTAATACTTGGGCATGCACTTCAAGTGAGCCACATGCATCTAGGACAGAGTCATATATGAATTTACTATATTCTGAGGATCATCCTACACATGTATGTTCATCTTTTGAACTTAAATTTAAGTTGTTTGAAATTTGCAAAATTCATGTAAATAATAACATCAAATTATATATATATATATATAATATTAATTCAAGAAGTGTTCAGTGTAGATGCATGATCACACGATGCCTGAATCTCAATATGAACGTTTTTATATGTTGAGTGTTGTAGAGTTGGGCTCACCTTGTGGTCAGGTACTTGAACCAATATATATTAAATAATTTGTGTGGATATATCTAATTTAATTTGAATTTGTACACGTGTGAAATGATATAGTATATCTAGATGCAGGGAGGTCATGCAATACTGAGTACTGACCAACCAAAAGTTGTGGTGAGCATTCCTGAGTCATCATCAGCTCAGGTGTGTGCTTTCAAAAGTTTGTTAAGTTTAAATTAAATATACATCATAGATATAATTTAATTTGAATTTACATACACATATGTGAATGATCTATACATTTTTGTACATCTATATGCAGGGATTTCATGTGATACCCATGGTGGGCACACTTGAGACATCGTCAAAATTTATGCATGGGTAATCTTAGGTGCATGATCATGAGGTCATATCATTCAAGGTTGTAAACTTTACTAAATCTCCTATACAATTTTTACAAACCTTTTATATATATATATATATATATATATATATATATTCAAGTTTTTAACATGTATTGTTTCTTTATATGAATATGCAGGATATTGTAGATCAATCAGTTGGATCTTATCAAGTGATAGTTATGCTACCCGTTGAAAAAAATGTGCTAGTAGATTCACATGATCATATGGTAATTTATGCATACTAAAAATCATTTTTATTGTATTTACTAGATATTTAATTAAATTTATTTTTATCTTGAGTTTATATTTTCAAGAACTTATATGTTTAATTATATCAAAATTTCTAAATAACTTTAAATCTAATTTCAAGTTTCTTGTACTCTTTTACAAAATGATGCAGGTACATCTAGTCCACGTGGAACAAAGAGGAGAATTGATTTGACTAATCGCCCTGATAGTTAGATGGTTTTAAATTTTATGGACTATAGATCTCTAGTTTTATTTAAATATATGTGTTGGACTTGACATATACATTTTGAACATATTATTTCATGGACCATTTCACATACATTATATCGATTAATATTATCATGTTTGTGTTTATTTATATCAGTTGACTTTAATATGATGATTATATATGCAGTCAATTATGATCGTGTTATGTTTATTTTGATGATTATATGCACTCATGTATGTATAGATATTTTATCTAATTTTCAAGTAATACATGCACTATATAAATTCTTATCTAGAATCAAATTTCATATATATAATCTATCACATGGTTAGGTGACAAATTAAAACATTCTTTAAATAGTTTAGATCATATTCATAATAAATTAAGGGCAGGTAATTTTAACTATTTTCCAATTCTAGCAAATATTTGAATCACTAAACAAAAATCTATCTCCTTGTATGTATAAAATGTATAATCTATACAATTGAACAATTATATAAAATGTGGTAAATACAAGACATGAAATGTATAATCTATAAAATTGGAACAAGATATTTAAAAAGTGATTAATAAGTTCATTGAAGTTCATGCATTGAACAAACATATATAATTTTTATTGATGTTTAATACAACTATATAACATGATGAAACATATATGTGCATGTAGATACAATTAAAGCTTATCAACTTTTAGGTCAAGATCACAAATTGATATTTACATAGTCTCTTGATAAAAAAAATTGCAGTGACAATCACATGCTAGACTGACTTGATGAGAACCTGCAAAAATAATTAATGCAAGTAAATTAACTATATAGTTTTTATGATTCATTTAAGTAAATAATTCATGCGAGAAAAGAACAATATATAGTAAAAGTTAGAAAATTGGCTCTTATAAATTCCTTACAAATTCAAGTGATGTTTTTCATAGGATGGATTAAGGGGACCTTGTTGGACTCAAGGAACACTGAGAGGGGGGGGTGAATCAGTGTTCAACAAATTAGACTTTCAATTCAGATCTTAAACCATTTTCAACACATAAATAGAAATAAAGATCCAAGCACATGAACTAGATGATCAAAACACCATAACACCAATATTTTTACGTGGAAACCCTATTAGGGGAAAAACCACAGTGGAAATTAATCCACAATTTATACTTTGTTAAAAGTATGAATAAAAGGGAATGCACTTGCATTCAGGCATATTGCCTAGATCTCACTACCTTACAAAATTTTTGTGATTACAAAAAAAATGAATTGAGAAGATAACACCTACAAATGCCTAGATTCAGTTCCAGTGAAGCACATAAAACAGATTTTGAACCTTCTATCTGATCCTGCAACTTGCTCTGCTCTGCTCTGCCTTAATTCACAATAATCTTCTTTTTCTCAAGCAAAATTTACTCAATTGATCTTTTGATGTTCACTCATACATTTGTTCTGCTCTTTTCACACATTCACACCTTCTCACCACTTAGTCCTCTCTACAAAAATGAATTGCCGATCTCATACATATATCTGCTAGTAAGGATTTTAATCACTTAAGTCGGCTTCAACAAAACATGAAATATTCTCCAACAGTCGGCTCAAATAAAAAGTTATATTTAATGTGCACCCACAAAGGTTGGCTAAGACATAGTTGGGACCCAAAACAATATTCTCAAACTTAGAAACAATTAAACAACTACTCCTTATACATTTGTGACACGCTACATTCATTGAGTTGGCCACAATGAGTAAATAAATAGAAAATCACTCTACCGAATCTCCTAATTCATACAATGATTGCTGCAACACCAAAAAACTTACCAATAAGGTAACATACATGCTTAACAAAATTTCTTGAGGATCCACAATACAAAATGATGATCCGGTGAAGCATACAAATCGACTAACTGACCGGATACCCTGTTCTTCATGCTTTATGTCGGTAACACACTGTCTTCTACATTTCTTGCCAGTATAAGTAGATTCTGATCCGTGGACCGAGATAATGACTTTAGTTGCCATCAATGACAACACTAGAAGCCATAAATAATATCCCCAAGCCATATGCCAACAATCTCCCCCTTTGGCATTGATGGAAACACTTAGTGAAAAATGACTAAGTGTTGGAACCAAAACTCAAAATAACAAAACACTGCCCCCTCTTAGAATGTCAAGACATTTTTCACTACTCTCCTTCCCCTTTGACATCAATGACAAAACTTTACTGCCTACTCTCCTTTTTCTAAAATTTACATTGCACTCTCTCACCCTTTATTGATGCAAAAATTGATCAAAATTTGAGAAATTACAACTGATGCACAAATCATAAAATTATTTTATACTTATCCTTTATCTCTAGAAGAAATTTCTTCCAAGCATCTACTGCAATCCCAATAATTATTAACAAACTGTTGTTTTCTAATGTTTAGTTGATGATCTAGATAATGGATTTTGGAATTGTAATTGCTTCTTCCAACTTCTCTCCTTTCTTCATAATCTTAATTTGCTGCTCCATTCTACATTCAGTTAGATCCATCACTTTCTAGAAAGTGTCCATAAGAATGTTTCTGGCAAAGTGAACCTTTGCATGCTCAGCCTCCATCCTAGTCCTGAAACATATTGTAATTCTGACCAATTATGATCAACTCACTCTCAATTTTCTCCAACTTGTCCTTGTATTTACCAACCACATGAGGCCACTGAAGACAAAAATTGTAGACCTTATTTGCTGAGTCAATGCATTTCCTTAACACATTCATTTTATTTTTCAGTTTGGTGAGAGATAGCCTAAACTGCTCCTTCAAATGTAGAATTACTTCCTCTTTCTTGTCCTAAGGCACATAGGCCATAGCCTCCTTGATACATTCAATCAATTCTTCTAGAAGTACATTCTGCAAACTTTCCAATTCAATGTTGTTGTGCACAAAGTATTTGCCTAGAGTGTTCTCAATGAAGTCCTATTCATATGATGGTACATTTAACCATATGTCAACAATATTTTGCATTCCATCTTCCCCCTGAACAATCTGTTGTATCTTTGTTTTGAATAAAGCACCTTCTTCATCACTTTCTTCTGCTATCATCACATCCGGTTCAACTAATTCTGGTTCATCTCTTGGAGTGTAATCATCAAAATCTTCATCTGGTATATCCACAATTACTTACTCTTTTCCTTTTTCTTTAGTTCTTGGAGATTTTAGTGCTAGAGGAATGTCATCTGCAAACTCTAGAGCCCTTTTTTGCTTCTTCTCCACCTTACCAGAAGAGGACCCAACTTCAACTACTCTTACTAGAAGAGAGATGCCAACTATTCCAAGCCTTCCCAACAACTCTCTAAATAATTTTTTATGAACTTGCTCACAATTTTCCATAGTAAGGATATCATCATCCAATCTTTTCAAGATAAACCTGACCACTTCGGTGTTGACGAAATAAGGAAACTCATTCTAGGTGTCCAAATTCTTATGTTTCGCACCTTCAAGCCACTTCAATTCACTGGCTAGAAAAAAATTTATTACATCCCTAATCTTCCTACTACTATATTCATCCAAAGTCATTGTTTCTTTGATTTGCTTCATTTTACTTTCCATACCGAACAAGGTTTTCTACCAAGCACAAAATTTCAAAATTCTACAAGCAACTAAAATACCTGAAGAATTCGTCACCGAATTTGTTTTACTCCTTTGAGATTTCACTACAAAGGCTCTCCTTATGTTCTTCTTCAATGCAAGGTGAAAAATGAGGGTTCCAAATACCCTTTTATGTCTTCGCACACCTAACCTTTTTAGCTACATTAAATACTTTTCCCTACGAGTTCCGGTAACTCTATTTTCTCAAACAACAAAAGGAAAATTTGTCTACGGAACTTCTACTTCTCATGTTCCTGCATAAGTGATCATTGATGCATTTTCAAACTTTTATCATAGCTACTGACAATTTTTTTTCATTTTAGTGCCAACTACCGATAAGGGGCCAAAGGATTTTCCTTGAAAAACTCCCCCTAGGCCAATGGCCTGAGATAAATTTCTAGAGGAATTACTGGAGGTTGCTTTCGATACGGGCTTATTTCCTTCATCAGATCCACTCTTATTTACCCATGTTTTCTTCTTCTGATCTATTATCTCTTCCACAGTCACTTTTCCTTTTCCTTTGTCATCTTTTTGCAAAATTCTTCCTTTGTATACCAGACCTCTTCTGTCCATTTTTTTGTTCCTACAGAATCTTGCAATGTGACCAAATTTGTTGCAACTATAACACACCAAATTTCTTTGTCTAGACCACTCATTCCATTGATTTCCTCCTGATTTTCATTGATTAGAAACATGCCCAAATATTCCACAAGTATAGCATTTAACATTTCTTAAACTAACAAACATACCTCTGCATTCAATAGACTTGTGACCAAGCTTTTTGCAATTAAAACACTGACGAGGAAATGATGGATTGCTTGAATTTATTTTACTTCTACACTAAGAAGCCATATGACCAAATTTATTACAAGAAAATTAGTAACCATTAAACTTTTGAGCATTGGGTTGTCTTACCGGATACCTTTTGCCTTTGTTCATCTAATTTCTTTATCTAGAATCCTTATGTTCAGATCTGAAGCTTTCTTCCTTCTCATATCCAAGACCTCACTTATCATTTGCATCCTTTTGTCCTTTAGTCAGCTCATCAATCTTAGCAGAACTGATCCTAAACTTCTCCTTGTACTCATTTGCAATAGTGAGTTCATCATTGAGAATAACTATCTATCTTTCAAGTTCTTGTTCATTGTTTCTGGATTGTTGCAATTCAATCTCCAACTGAATGAATCCATTATTTACTCTACTGCATTCTTCAAATTTTTATTTTAAGGATTGGACCAGATTATCCTCATTCTTCTTCCCTTCTTCAATCTCCTTAGTTAGCTTTATTGCCACATATTCCATCTCAAGCTTCAGAGTAGCATTATTTCTAGCAAGTTTTTCACATTCTTTAGTTATCTCTTTTAAGGTCTGATTCAGGTGAACATCATCCAAGTTTTTATTTTCTTTCTGGTTCAGCTAATCACAAAGTTCCTTCCTCTTTTATCTTGACTCATTTATTTTATCCTTCAATTATTGAATGAATTTCTCAGCATCCACAAGATTTTCTTTTAATTACATGACTTTTGCTTTAGACTGATCAAGATCATCAAGTGCCACCATAAGCTACTGTTGAAGACCACCAAAGTCCATTGTATTCCAAGATCCACCTCAAGTTGTTAAACTTCTATAGAGGAATTGTGCTCTAATACCAATTGTTGGACTTAAGGAACACTGAGAGGGGTGGGGTGAATCAATGTTCAAAAAATTAGACTTTCAATTCAAATCTTAAACCATTTTCAACACATAAACAAAAATAAAGATACAAGCACATGAACAATATAATAAAAACACTGTAACACCAATATTTTTATGTGGAAACCTTGTTAGGGGAAAAACCACGGTGGAGATTAATCCACAATTTATACTCTGTTAAAAGTATGAATAAAAGGGAATGCACTTGCATTCAGGCACACTGCCTAGAGCTCACTGATCGAAATAAGGAAGGATCACTACCTTAAAAAATGTTTGTGATTACAACAAAAATTGAACTGAGAAGATAACACCTACAAATGTCTGGATTCAGTTTCGATGAAGCACATAAAATAGATTCTGAACCTTCTATCTGATCCTACAACTCACTTTGCTCTACTCTTCCTTAATTCACAATAATCTTCTTCTACTCAAGCAAAATTTACTCAACTGATATTTTGATGTTCGTTCATACATTTGTTCTACTCTTTTCACACATTCACACCTTCTCACCACTTCATCCTCTCTACAAAAATGAATTACCGATCTCATATATATATTCACTAGCAAGGATTTTAATCACTTAAGTCGACTTCAACAAAACATGAAATATTCTCCAACAGTTGGCTCAAATCACAAGTTATATTTAATGTGCACCCACAAAGGTTGGCTAAGACATAGTTGGGACCCAAAACAATATTCTCAAACTTAGAAACAATTAAAAAACTACTCCTTATACATTTGTGACACGCTACATTCATTGAGTCGGCCACAATGAGCAAATAAATAGAAAATCACTCTACCAAATATCCTAACTCGTACACCGATTGTTGCAACACCACAAAACTTACCAATAAGGTAACATACATGCTTAAAAAACTTTCCTGGGGATCCACAACATAAAATAATGATCCAGTGAAGCATACAGATTGACTAACTGATCGGATACCATGTTCTTCATGCTTTATGCCGGTAACACACTGTCTTCTACATTTCTTGCCGATATAAGTAGATTTTGATCTATGAACCGAGATAATGACTTTAGTTGCCATCAATGACAACACTAGAAGCCATAAAAAAATATCCCCAATCCATAGAGGAAATAGCTTAAGGGGGTCCTAAGAGAATGCCTTAAGGGGAGTTAAGAGGATGGCTTAAGGGGATGCAAGAGGATGGATTAAGGGGAGTTGATAGAATGATTTAAAGGGATGTAAGAGGGTGGATTAAGGGGAGTTGAATCCTAAATCATATGACCTAAAGCCTAGGAGATGAACCCTAAACCATTAACCCATATAGATTTGTTATTCTAAGCATCTCATGAACCCTAGAAACCCTAAACCCTAAACCATATGACCTAAAGCCTAGGAGATGAACCCTAAACCATTAACCCATATAGATTTATTATTCTAAGAATCTCATGAACCCTAGGAACCCTAAACCCTAAACCATATGACCTAAAGCCTAGGAGATGAACCCTAAACCATTAACCCATATAGATTTGTTATTCTAAGCATCTCATGAACCCTAGAAACCCTAAACCCTAAACCATATGACCTAAAGCCTAGGAGATGAACCCTAAACCATTAACCCGTATAGATTTGTTATTCTAAGCATCTCATGAACCATAGAAAACCTAAACCCTAAACCATATGACCTAAAGCCTAGGAGATGAACCCTAAACCATTAACCCATATAGATTTGTTATTCTAAGCATCTCATGAACCCTAGAAATCCTAAACCTAAACCATATGACCTAAAGCCTAGGAGATGAACCCTCAATGAGACTTAAGGGGATGCAAGAGGATGGATTAAGGGTAGATATACAAGGATATGGCTTAAGGGGTCCTAAGAGGATGGCTTAATGGGTATTGAGAGAGTAACTTAAGGGGATGCAAGTAGATGGATTAAGGGTAGATATACGAGGATATGGATTATGGGGTCCTAATATGATGGCTTAAGGGGTGTTGAGAGAGTGACTTAAGTGGATGCAAGTGGATGGATTAATTGTAGATATAAAAGGATATGGATTAAGGGGTCCTAAGAGGATGGCTTAAGGGGTGTTGAGAGAGTGGCTTAAGGGGATGCAAGTGGATGGATTAAGGGGTCCTAAGAGGATGGCTTAAGGGGTGTTGAGAGAGTGACCTAAGGGGATGCAAGTGGATGGATTAAGGGTAGATATATGAGTATATGGATTAAGGGGTCCTAAGAGGATGCTTAAAGGGTGTTGAGAGAGTTACTTAAGGGGATGCAAGTGGATGCATTAAGGGTAGATATATGAGGAAATGGATTAAGGGTCCTAAGAGGATGGATTAAGGGGTGTTGAGAGAGTGACTTAAGGGGATGCAAGAGGATGGATTAAGGGGTCCTAATAGGATGGCTTAAGGGGAATTAATAGAGAGACTTAAGGGGATGAAAGAGGATGAATTAATGGTATATAAAAGGATCGCTTAAGGGGTCCTAAGAGAATGGTTTAAGGGATATGAAATCAATTATAAACTTTTTATAAAATGACAATGAATTAAATTTATTTTTATATTTATACTATCAATTAAATGTATCTAGAACTATATATAGTTACCTGTCTCTAGATTCAAATTCCATTGTAATATATATGCATATCCTCTATGTTTTGTAAAGTATCTAGTTTTGGGAGACCTGAAACAAAAAATGATATAAAAATTTAATTAGGAAATGACTAAAGACAAATATTTATATATAGACATGTATATGTGATAAATTTTTAACTACATACCGACTATCAATTAAATATATATACAACTATATACTTACCAATATTTATTTACTCTATTGTACCATCTGCATCCTCTCTTTTTTATAATGCATCTATGATTGTCTAATGATCATCCATTAAAATTTTCCATAAAACTTTATTAGCAGGCCTCCCTTGATATCTAATTAGTTTTATATTGGTTACCAAAACAAAATGTGAATAATGTATAATCTTCTTGTATCTTTCATAATCTTCAAATGTAGGCAAGCCATTCTTTCTTATCAAATATTTTGAAGCCAGGTGCCAACAACAACCATTGAACTAGTTGGATACTCAAATTTTTCATCATCCGCTCTAGGATATACCAACTTATGTTTTCTCTCAACACATCTAGCCAACACATACTTTGTCTCCTCTTCATTCCCCTCAGGTGCAACAATAGCATACACATGTCTTGAAAAAATAAATAAAAAATTCAATAAAGAGTGACTTATATTTAATTCACATATAAACATGCATACATATAAAATTAAACTCAATAAATAATGTACCTTCTTGTACAAGATCCGAAACACGATCATAATCATCTGATGTGAACACTTGATTATCTTCAATTGTTGTTCCATGTTGAAAATGTGTTGATGTAGGTGTTAAGGCTCACACCTCCCAATCACCTGCAATACAAAATTGACAAAAGCATGCCAACTCCCTTGTCCATATTGTCCATGTGTTTGCATTCAAACTCTTAAACGAATGCCATTTTGCAAATCCATTAATTGTTTCACAATCTTGTTTAGAAAAAATATCATTTTCTTCAACTAACCAAAAGAAGCATTGAATTATTGAGCTCTCACTTGTTCTTGTAGATAATTAGGTATTGCACCAATCTACAATTGCATGTGCATCTCTAAATTTTTTAGCATCCTCAAATTTTAGTTTCTCTCTAGCAAGAGCTCTTTTCACACATGCACCTGCTCCATTGTGTTCTCCCTTACCATGATCAGCTTCAAAAAACCTCCACATGTACTGGATATGATTTTCCTTATGAACTCTACATAACCAATAAAACATTCTAGAATTTTTGAATTAACCTATGCAATTATCCAATCATATGAGATGTTCTCTCATTTGAATTCCTCTTTTTTAAATTTTTATAAAATATATCAAAACAATATTGAACAAACTTAGATGAATGTAATCAATTATCACTTACATAAAAATGGTACTCTCTCAAAAAAAAATCTATTATCTTCTCTATTATCATTTGCATGTCTATAAAAAATATGAACAAATATAGCTAGTTGCACTGAATTATAATACTATGATTGAATTTTTTTTTGTGGAGCAAGAGTATAATTTTCAGCAAAATCAACAACTGACAATATAGTTCTAATTGGAATGTGTTTTTACATAAACGAAATTGATTATCAAGCCAATGAGCATACTAAGAGTGTTTAACATATTTAGGTACAATCTTCTCTTTAAATTCTTTAATAAATGCATGCACACTAAATTTTTCCACAATTAGCTCACAACGTTTTTCAGTTTTTCCATCTTTTAAAGAATACTCAACATTTTTTTTTTTTACATTCACTAATTGTTGTCCAAATTCATCTAAACTACTTTCATGCATGCATTCTTCTAATAATGAAAAGTTACCACATCTATCACATTCTCCAGAAATACATGCTTTTAAATAAAATAAGTTTCCATTAGAGGGTTCACAAAACAAACCTGCTATAAAATCTTTGATTCATTCAGGTGACATATTAATACCACAAATGTCCTGCATAATTTGGTTAGCATGCAAAGTGCATCATATATAACAAAAACTATCATAATAATAACGAAATTATACATGAGTCTTACAACAACAAGAGATTCATTTCTTATTAATTCTAACATACCAAGGTATACACTTTTCGACTGATCTTTGACTTATGCTAATATTCAATGGTAAGATTGCAGCATCTAATTTTTTTTATATAATTCAGTTTGAGTCATATCTAAGGGATGCTTTGGATGAGGTACACAAATTTTGGAACCCACCCTTAATTTTAAGACATCTCTAATGTTAGGTGATACTTTTGTATTATCATGCCAAAAAAAATTGATTAAAGATTTAATTTCATTAGTTAATTTCATGTTTGATCTTGGGAGTCTACCACTAAAAATCCAACATTGATTAATTAGATCCTTTTCAATACTTTCTCTTCTTTTAGCAACTCTTATCAAAGTTTTAGGATTTACTTTTATACATTTACTAATCTTACTTAACATTCTTTTATTTGAAGTTGCTTTATTAACTAGAGCAGTTGTTATTGCACGACAAGCTACATTCTTATCTTTAGATCAAATTTTCTTACCTATAAAATCAATAGCATTAGCAACACTAGATATGACTTGTTCTACTAAATCATCTTTATTTTTTGATTTTACAAAAATACCTAACTTTTTCATCACATTTCTCATTTTCGACATTCTCATCAATTGCACCATGAGTTGACATTGGAATCCTAATTTCTTTCTATAAAAAAATATTTTATATATTCTATTTCCATAAGTTCTAATTTGTCTCCAAGAAACTTTACCACGAAGGTTATATAGCACATCTTTTTCAATTGTAAAAAAAACATTTTCATCTTCATCCATACAAGGGGTTTCATTTTCATTCACGCAAGGGGTTTCATTTTCATTTTCAAATGTAAAAGGGATTTCGTTCTCATTTTCATCAATATGAGGGATTTCATTCTCATTTTCATTCTCATAAAGATATTTCATCATTTTTTTGTTTTTGCATTGTTTCAATCCTAGAATTATTGATACCATCAATGGTGTATCTAGCTTCCTCTCAATAACTAAGATCAATATTATCAAGACTTGGGTTTGAAGACATACCTGGATGGATTGTTTGAATAGGTGTTGTGTATTGTGTGAATTGTATAATGTTAGTAAATGAGTAATAAACACACAAAACCAATGCAACGTGTTACATTAGAGATTTGAATCACAAAATTAATTGAATTCAAAACACAATCAATCACTAAAATTGTTCCATTGTTTCCTATCTCTAAGGATTCCTTCAATCATAATGGCTCTCAGATTTTGCTTGCACTATGACTTTTAGAATGACAACCTAGGGAATGGAATGTTGTAAATGCAAGAATCCTAATTCCTACATGATTTAATAATCTATATGATAACTCTATGAGGCTATGATATTAAATGTTGTTGTAGTTGATAATGGTGATATGATAATGAATATGATGCTAAAGATTATGATGCAATGCTTTATAAAAACTAATAATTAAAATGCAACTATGAAACTAAGCCATGATTCTAAACTAAAATGATACTACAATTCTAAATGCTAAGTGCCTAAAGGCTCTATGCTTAAACTCTAAATGCTCTCATAGAATTTTTGCAGAGTAAGTTTGCTCAAGATGGGATTTTAAATGTTGTAGCAAGAGGTTGTATTTATAGGATTTCCAAGGCATAAAATGATGTGGCAGCAACCAACAGTCAAGATTTCAGCTGGAGAGATGAATGGTGGAGAAAGAAGAGGTTAGAGGGAATCATGGAGGATGTTCCCTTTAAAAGAGCACCATGCCAAGTGTAAGAGAGAATAAAATGATGGAGATAGACAAGTGTCCAAATTTTGTTCTAGAATTGGTTGAGGATAATTCCCATTTAAATATCAAAAATATTTAAATTCATGTGACACTTGATGATGTGGCAAGAGGAAAAGTTGGAGAAATGTGCCTAAATTGAAATTGGGAATTTAAATTTAGTGAGAATATATTAATCAAAAAAAAAAACCTATTGACATTTGTTTATTTAATTAAAACTAGAGGAATATGAATTAACATGGAAGAATTAGAAAGTATGAACTATATAAATAAATTTAGAATTTATTTATAATTAGATGAAATAAAAAGCTTATTAATTAAATACCTTGTATTTAATTAATTAAGTATCTTGACTAATTTTAGGTGTATACATTTTCCCCCTCTTTGAAGTAATGTGTTTACATGTTGCTTCAAAGAATAATTCGCTGGTGAAAATTGATATGCCCCAAACGCCGTTTTTTGAGTGATTAAGGATATATGCCCCCTCAGGAGATAAATCAATGAAATTTTGAATTTTTAGGATTGTTTGATTTTTAAATTTTTTTGATGATTTTCTAATGATTTGATGATGATTTTCAAATTTTATGTTGTTGAGTCGATTTATCTCCCAAAAAATGATGTTGAACCTGTTAGGTGATGAAATGATTAATTAAGCCCCTTTGAAAAAATAAAATATATCAACCCCACAAAAATCCCACTTAATTAGCCTTTAAAAGGTTAATAAGATGTGATTAGAAGTTCATTTGTGCATTTGGATTTTGAAATTTGAGAGTGATTGATCAATTGAGCAATTCGAGCAAGATGATGATTCCCTACCACACACACTGATTTGAGCGCATGCGATGTCACAACTGCCCGACAACATATGGACCTCTAGTACGTGCCCCAAAAAAATTCCTTGTGATTTTTGAAATTCATTTTTCCCACATTTTTTATGTTTAAATTATGTTTTCACGCGTTTTAGCACATAGGGATGCCGATGTAGCGCATCAGTAGTCTGTAATGGTGCATTTGGTAGATTAGCGCATAGGTTTGAACTTTTAGCGCATCAATGTTAGGTTTTAGTGCATCTACGGAATTAGCACTTAGAGTCAAATTTTTAGGACATACGATAAATGTTCTTGTGCATAAGGTTTATCAGCGCATAGGTGATGTGATTTAGCGCAATAGGTCAATGTTATAGCGCATAGAATCATTTAGCGCATTGATAGAGAGATTTAGCACATTGATGGAATTTGATGGCGCATATGGTGATTTAGCACATAGAGACCTTGTTCCGGTGCATCCATGAAATTTTCTAGTGCATCCATGTTTTTAGTGCTTTGACTCACTGTTTTAGCACATCTAGGTTAGATTATTGAATTTTTAGATTAGACTCCTTGATTTGGATGATTGTTTATTGTGTCAGCCTTTGATTTGATGATGATTGATGATGTTGATAGATTAGATGATGATTGATCTCATGATAGGTGAGATTCAATAATAGGATGATGATAATTGACCTCATGATAGGTGAGGATCAATGATAGATTGATGATTGTCCTCATGATAGGTGAGGATCAATGATAGATTAATGATTGTCCTCATGATAGGTGAGGATCAATGATAGATGCTCACAAGATACAATCAAAATCTCATCAAAGTTGATTAGATTAATAGGCTGATTTTTTATTGATTGATTTGTTGATTTGTGATATATTATGATGATAGGAGCCTTCGACAATCCTACAGATTTAGGAGCGCTTCCCAAGGACCTAGGAGTTGATTCTAGATTTAGATTAGGTTGATCTAAATGTGATTGGCCAATGCCGATTGACTTCACTGCTAGATATGACCCAACATTGGATTAACAAGGAGCTTCTAACCACATTAGCAAAGAGATGGCACAATGATCATAACACCTTCCACTTACCTACCGGTGAGATGACAGTGACCTCGGAGGATGCTTACCACATTTTTAGGATTCCAGTTGTCAGAGAGCTAGTTGTATATGATTCCACCAAGCAGGGTGGTACAGATGTACTACAGAGAGTGTTTGAGGATGATCAGATTTGCAGTTATGAGATCCCATGGCGAGAGATGGTCGATGCATATGCGACATTGCCATGTGTGCTTGCTGGTTTTATTGGAGGATTTCTATGTCCCGACCATAGGTCAAAAGGACTCTCAGTTGGATGGGGTCAGATACTTGAGAGTATGATTACTCAAGGGACCAGATATGCTTGGGGATCTTGGATGCTTTCCCATTTATACCATGATTTGCACCATGTTGTCTATCTCATAGGATCTAGTTTGTCAGCTGGAGTTACACTGTTGCAGATATAGGCATGGGAGCATGTAGCTATCACTCGTCCAATTGAAGATAGACAACATCCAGCAGGGAGGCCATGTGTTCATGCATATACAGGTCTAGTTGTCCAACCTAAGCTAGGAAAAATGGAGTATTGGAGGAGAGTACTGGATGATCTAAAGACAGTGACATGGTGACCCTTCTTAGACTACGACCAGTGGCTAAAGGATGATACTGAGATGTCATTTTTGTGCTCATCGATGTACCTAATTGGGAGGACTTAGTTTATTATTGAGAGATTTCTACTAAGGAGGGTATTGCAACAATATGGCAGGGTACAAGGCATGCCTCAAGAAGTGGCTCATTATGCACAACGATTGATTGATGTACCAGAGTGGGGACCCACTTTGTCCTATGATGTTGCAGTTGAGGAGTATTAGGGTTTATAGGTCATTGTTTGGGATTATCATCCAGAGATCATAGAGACTCCTATATCTGAGGAGTATGCTCAATACTTCTTCTCACATCCATTCCCATGGATATCCAATCTTGGTGAGTTGGTACCATTATTAGATGATGAGGAGAGGGAACCACCACATGGATGCAGGCAGAGGAGAGATGGAGGAGATGAAGAGGAGGAGGGAGAAAGTAGTGATGATGGAGAAGAGGATGGAGATGATTGAGGTAACAAAGATGATGATGGGGTGATGGGGGCGGTGGAGGTCCAGTGATAGATGTACGAGACTTTAGAGTGCCTCGAAATAGGTGATCATTGGTAGCTACAACACAATAGCATGTGCAGATCCAGTTGCCTTCACAGAAACAATAGACACAAATAGTTGTGTTACAGGTTTAGGTGTAGACATTGCAGGGTCAGCTGGCATAGGTACAGGCTTTGTTGTAGACACAAACCTAGGCCAAGGCTCAGGCACAGATAGCCACCCTCATAGCAGAGAGAGACACCCTAAGATAGCAGGTTGAGTAGGCAGAGGGCATGGCCGAGAGACTACAGAGGGTACCTCAATAGTTGATTATTTCAAAGAGGTATGGTGCTCTGCTAGGGAGGTCAAGTTCTATAGGCTAAAGTATCACGAGGTGGTTCCTCCAGAGTGTCGGGAGAGTTATGCGCAATCTGCTAGTCACACTCACTCTAGGACTACCAGTAGGGGTGTTACAGGGCTGCCTCACAGGGATCCAAGGGTAGGGCCATCAGGTACAGTTAGAGGTATAGGTCCAACATCGTTAGGGAGGAGCATCACATAGCTCCGTTGTTGAAGACATATTTGAGACATGATGTGTACTTCTTGATTCAGTTGATACATTATGATACACTGCCATTTTTGTTTTCTTGATGATATATCTCTTTACACATTTGGGTATCATTGTATACTTTACATTATGATTTTGAGGTTACATGATATGCAGCGATGATTAGCGATCTATGTGTCTATATGTGATTTATGATGGATGTCTATGATGGATGCATTTTATTTCTATGTTATAATGCTTATATGTTGTGTTAATATGCTTATGCTTATATGATGCTATGGTTGATGTATGGATGCAAAGGTGATATGATAATGCATGATTTATGTTCCTAAATACTTTATGGATGATGTGTTTATGCTATGTGAGATGGAGTTGATTATGCAAAGGATATGTGATGTTTATGTATGTTTATGTGATGATTATGTATGGATGTAATAATTATATGATGATGTATGAGTGATGATTGTATATGTTCCTATGCATGATGCTTTTATAAAATGTGATGGATGCAAATAAAATATGATTCCCCTTATGTTTTTGTATTTTCTTAATGCAAATATATGATATCTCTATACTATATGAAATGAATTTGATTATGCAAGTGAGATGAAATGCACTTCTTTTTGTGTTTTCTAATGCAAATATTATTATGTAATGGATGGATGGATGAATGATGCTATGAAAATATGATATGATAATGACATGAGAATGATGTGGTTTTTGTTAATTTCAAGTATACTCAATCCATTAATGATAGAGATAACCTCATTTTTGAAATTGTTCCAGCCTTGGAAAATCTGTAAATATAGATGCAAAACTAATATGAATGCAATATAACTTAACCATGTAGATCTAATATGAAAATTTTGTCATTGTAACAACTGATCTATCGTGGTTTTATCATCATTGAGCCTTTAAAATTTTGAAAGTGAGTACAAACATCGATGGCATAATTAGACCATGATGACCTGAGTACTACTTCCATGATTTTTGATATTGCAAGCTAACACAAGCATCTAGGTATAATTAAATTGAGATGACCTGAGTATTTCTTGTGTAAATAGACAAGAGTTAATCATTTTTCTATGCAAATTCAAAATGTCATCAGTGATACTTTGTAGAGCACGTCTCGTGTCAATTTGCATAGTAGTAATGATTAACTCAAGACACTAGACAAAGAAAAATCATACTCATTCCTAGCTCCTCTAGTTTGAGACATCATCGAGTTGTTCTAGAGATATGATGACAAAAATAAAATTACAACAATTGAACATGCATGCTAACATGATAAAGCCATGATTCAGAAGATCATCATCCATTTAAATTTGCTTTGATTCGACTGATTTAGCTGCTTGATATGGATGTTTGATGTGTAAAGTTTGATGATTGATGTTCAATGTTGAATGTTTTTCTATGATCTTTGTGTTTGATGTGTTTTCCTACTATTGTTTGTCTATTAGTTTAAGTTCAAAGTTTATTTCCCCTAGTGAGTTCAGGATTTTGCCCCCAGTCTAGGGTGAGACATGATCGCAATGCCAATATATGTACATGAGGCTTTCCAATGATAGGAAAAATGAAGGCAAAAGTGAATGGTGAAAGAAAATGTTCAACATGCTCAAATAGATGGAAAAGCTAATCTATCACAAATAGCGCCTACTTTTTTCAGGTTTTCACTACTTGTTTTTATTGCACTTTTTTAGATTTTATTATTTTTTTGATTTTTCACTTTTTTTGTATTTTCCATTTTTTATTTTTTTTGTTGTCACCAAGACGCTTGTTTGCCAGGTTTTCATCAAGGTAACAATTTTTTTAAGGACATTTTTTTTTTTGTATTTTTTCAATATTTTTACCGATGCACTGGATAAGCTAGGTGTAGAACTTCTTGAGATGCAAGTTGTTAATGGGTTCTTCAAACAAATCCTCTTTGGGTGTAGACAACTGGTAGGCTCCAGATCCAAAGATTGAGACAACAACAAAGGGACCTAGCCAGTTTGGTTCAAATTTTCCTTTCTTTTCTCGATCTTGTTGCTTTCAAGGATTTTCTTTCAGGACCAAGTCACCAACTTGAAATGTTCTTGGTTTGACTATGTGATTGTAACTTCATGACATTCTTTGATGATAGGATTTTAGGTGATCAACTACATGCTGATGACGCTCATCCAACAATTCCAACTCTTGTAGCCTAGACACCCGATAATCTTCATCTGAAATGATCCCTTTTAGTGACACACTGAGTGATAGTAGCTCAACCTCAATAGGTAGAATGGCCTCTGATCCATAGACTAGAGTGTATGGTGTAGCTCTTTTCGGGGTGTGGATACTAGTTTGGTAGGCCCATAAAGAAAGGTTCAGTTGAATGTGCCAATCACGTCCAACATCATTGGCAGTTTTCTTTAAGATTTTCAAAATGGTTTTATTTGAGGCCTCTGCCTGGCCATTTCCTTGAGGATAGTACGGTATAGAAAACTAATGTTGGATATGAAACCTTTCACAAATTTCTTGGATGTCTTGATTCTTGAAAGGTCTACCATTTCCCGTGACAATGGACTAAGGAATACCATACCGACAGATGATGTAATTTAGGATGAAGGATACAATTTTTTTTCTGGTGATGATGGTCAAAGGAACAACGTCAATCCACTTCGTAAAGTACTTTGTGGCCGTGATGATGAACTTGTGTCCATTTGATGAAGGTGGATGAATTTTACCTACAAGATCCAATCCCCATTGACAGAAATGCCATGTTGATGCAAATGGTTGTAGTTCTTGGGCTGCTGCATGTATCAAGTTTCCATGAACTTGGCATTTTTGGCACTTCTTGACAAACTGAAATGATTCCTTCTCCATATTTGGCCAGTAATACCCCAAACATAGTATTTTTTTAGCGAGAGTTAGACCACTTGAATGTGTGGCATAGATTCCTTCATGAACCTCACGTAAAGTGGTTTTAGCTTTGTTAAATTCAAGACATCGAAGGAGAGTACCATCAAGACCTCATTCGTAAAGTACATCGGCTATCAAGGTATGTCGAGCTGCTTATTGAATAAAGTTTCAATTTTGGTTTCAGGTTAAATCTAGTGGTAGGGTATTGTCTTGTAGATTGGTGTATATTTTCCTGTAGATAGAAGCATTAACTTTGACTAAATGGTATATGACTTGGGATTCGAGGTTATCATAGGCAGGGTTAAACAATTATTCCACCATGAACTCATAATGGGCTCATTTCTCAGGTATCTGTAGGAGAGAGGCAATGGTCACCATAGCATCAAAAACTTTGTTGTCTCCTCTTAGAATCTACTCAAATTTGATCTCTACAAATTACTTCTTAAAGTCATCGACCATTCTTTTATATGGCATCAATTTATCATCTTTTGTCTTGTAATCATCATTCACCTGATTTATGACTAGCTAGGAATCACCATAGACTTACAATTTTGTGATCTTCCATTCGACTACCACTTTGATTCCAATGATCAATGCTTCATACTTGGCTTTGTTATTAGTGCAAGGAAACATTAATCTAGAGGACTTTGGAATGGTGTATCCTTGAGGCATGATAAATAAGATTCTTGCACCTAATCCATGTTGCGTGTAAGATCCATCAAAATATAACCTCCATTGTTGTGTTGAAACTGTAAGGACATCTGCGTCTGGAAACTCAATGCTCATGGGATGATCATCTTGTAATGGTGCTTCAACTAGTTGATCTATTATGGCTTGACCCTTAATTTATTTCCTGTCCACATACTAGATGTCAAAGTCACTCAATATCATTACCTACTTGGCTAGTCTTCCTGTCAAGGCAACTTTTCTTAGTAGATACTTCAATGGATCAATTTTTTCTATGAGTTTGATGGTGTGGGTTAACATGTAGTTTCTTAGTTGTTGAGTAGAAAATACTACCGCCAGACAAGCTTTTTCAATAAATGTGTAGTTGATCTCATAGCCATTCAAGGTTCTACTAATGTAATAAATAGCCCTTTCTTTTCCCGTAGAATCTTCCTATGCCAATAGAGCGCCCAAAGATACCTCTATTGTTGCTATGTAAAGTAATAATGGTTTTCCTTCAATTGGAAGTACCAATATGGGTGGTGACATCAGATATTGTTTTAGTTGATTAAAAGTTGCTTCATATTTTTCATCCCATTTGAAAGAAACGTTCTTGTGTAGCAAGTGATTAAAAGGATGAGTTTTATCTACCAGTTGTGTGATGAACCTCCTAATAAATTGAAATCATCCCTGTAAAGATATGAGTTGGCTAATATTCTTGGGAGGAGGCATCTCCATGATATCTTGACTTTCGCAAGATCCACCTCAATGCCTTTAGTTGATACTATATATCCCATAAATTTAGCTGATGTCACGCTAAATACACATTTCTTGGGGTTTAATCTCACATTGAATTTCTCCAACCGAGTGAAGATTTTATTTAGTATTTCCAAATGTCCCTCTCTAGTGAATGATTTTTCCAATAATTCATCTACATAGTCCTCCATAAAGGTGTGCATCATATCATGAAAGATAGTGGTCATCGCACGTTGATAAGTAGCACCAACATTCTTCAACCCAAAAGGCATGGCGTTCCAACATAAAGTACCCCATGGGCATGTGAAAGAAGTTTTCTCTTGATCTTCATGTGCTATTTTGATTTGATTGTAACCTGAAAATTTGTCCATAAGTGATAACATTGCATGACCCACTGTCAAATCCTTGATGATGTCAATGTTAGGCAAAGGAAAATCATCTTTCGGACAATCCCTATTAAGATCTTTGAAATTCATACATATCCTAATGTTGTGGTCATGTTTTGAAACTGGTACAATGTTGGAGATCCATTCAGCATAATCAATAGGACGGATAAATCTTGCATCCAATAGTTTCTTCAATTCAGCCTTCACTAAGAGGGTGATATGCAGATGCATTTTTCTCAACTTTTGCCTCACTAGCCTAACTCCAGGTGGTAGTTATAAGTGATGCATTATAATCTCTAGATCCATACCTGGCATGTCAGTGTAGGACCAAGCAAAGTTGATTTGTCTATCTTCAAAGAACTTAGTGAAGCTTGGTTTTTCTTCCTCTGTCATGGATGTTGCTAGATGTAGAGTCTTGATTGTTTCAGCTGTACCAATGTTGATAGATTGTGTAGGTTCAATCAGCACTGAAGATCTCTCATGATAGTGCTCAAGAAGAGTGTCAAATCTCCCATATTTCGGTGTCTCAAAGAGGTTTTCACCGTTAGATGCACTCTTTATTTTTACTTTTTCTTGATCTAATACTACCATTAAATGGTTTTCACCATTAGATCTATTTTTAATATTCATTGTTTTGCAATTGAGATATTTGGCACTCCCTTTGTCTGAAGCTTCGTTATGATATTCAATGATGGAACATGTTTTAGGATTATCAGAGCAAAGGAAGTTCACAATGGCATCATCATTTGGAAAGACAAGTATGCCAAGCAGCTCAGTTTGGTCCCAATCAATTAGTTCGAGGTGTACCAATGGCAAGGAATCGTTAGATTGGCTAAGGTGAAAAGGGGTGAGTGTCATGATGGAAAAATCATCAAAGTGTTCGATAGAAATATTGAGGTCTATGATTTTACTCTCTTCCAAAGTATCTATCTTGCTCAAAGTCTAATCATCTTCACTTGAGTCATCGATATGTTGTGATCTAATTCCAAGTGGTCTAGAACTCGAGCTTTTTCCCTTCATACATGTTGGTGCATACTTTTGTATCACATCGATTTCTTTGTCATGACAAGATTCTTCAGAGAGGGAATCCCATTCATATTCATTGGAATCTATTTTGGAACTATCTCGCAATTGAAGGATTCTCTCAACAATCTACTGCATGGTTTCTTCTTTTGACTCTTCTTTGTATTCTAGCCATGTTTTGTCCTTTGAATTGGTTATGATAGGTTGTAGTGGTTCTATGATACCTTCTTTTCTTTTTCCAACATGACCTTTTCCATCATATCCCATATTCTGTAGGATTGTAAAACCTTTACCATATGGCTCTATTAGCACGTTAGAAGTTGATGCTTGTGATGCCTCTTCATCCTTGTATAACCAATTCAAAACATCCATGTCTTTTGATTCATCCACTAAAGTGCCTGATTTCACAAATGTGATATCGAAGAGCATGGTTGGTTGTGAGGATTGTTGTCTTGATGTGAATAGTTGTCCATATGACTTAGGAGAAGATAACAGTTGTGAAAGACATAAGGATTGCTCAAATGAATATTCCCCCTGGCCTTTTTCTTTTAACTGGAACTTATTCTCAAATTTTTTTGATAAGGAATCAAGTTTACTTTCCTAATTTGATGGAGTAGAATCACCAACACCTTTTTCTTTTGACTAAACCTTTTCCTCAAGCTGATTTGACAAAGAATTTGATGGACTTTCATTGTTTGATGGAGTAGAATCACTGGTACCCTTATCTTTTGACTGGTCATTTTTCTCAACCCACTTTGACAAGGAATTTAGTTGTCTTTTGTTGTTGGATTTTCACTAGGAGTTGGAGTGTCCTTGTTATGTGGCACAAAAGTATATTGGGTTGTTTTGAGTGTGTTGCAATATTGGGGGTTGTTGGAATCAGCTAAAATAGTGATTTCTTGCCCGTTGAAAGGGAACTTCAAACACTGGTGATATGTTGATGACACTGCCTACATCTCATGAATCCAAGGACATCCCAGGAGTATGTTGTATGTCAACTCTTTATCTAAACACTTGGAAAATTATATCTTTTACAACTGGTCCCACTTGAATTGGTAACACTATTAATCCTTGGGAAGATCTCTCTTTATCATCATAGGCTTTTATAGTGATTTTTCTTCTAGCATCAATTGTATTTTTTGAATATACAAGTGCATGGATAAGTTTTAAAGTGAAAATATTTAGGCCAGATCCACCATCTATTAGAACACATTTGACCCAGTGTTTGTGAATTAAAACCTCAATGTGGAGAGTAGCATTATGTGGGTGGGTAAGTGATACATCATCATTTTCATAAAATGATAGACAATGAGGTGTGGTCAAGTGTCCCACCATAGCTTGAAATTGGAAAACTTCTAGATCATTTGGTACTATGGTGGCTACAAGAGCTTGTTCTAGAATTTCTTTGTGAACTAGTGAAATTTTGAGGAGTTCCAATATGGATATTTGAGTTGGTATTTTCTACAATTGATCAACTATGTTGTATTGTGTTGTAGGGGTAGTAGTGGGTGTCTTTGATGTAGCTCCTTTCAATATTACTTTGGCTTGCCCCCTTGTGGTTGCATTGACTGGTTGGTGATCTTGTTTTTCTTTGATTTTAATGACATTAATATGATTATCATTTGCAGCAACATTTGTGATCAAATCGATTGGTATGATGTCATTGATTTGATGGAATTTGGTGTTGTTGTCATGGAGATGAGTTTCAGCTGTAATAATGCTTTGTTCATGCTCAATTTCAATGTCATTAATTGAATTAGTAGCTGCAATAATGTATTTTTGGCCCTTGATTTCAATATACTTAGTTTGATCTTCTCTGATTGGTATGATGTCATTGATTTGATGTGATTTGGTGTTGATATCATGGTGATGATTTTCAGTTGTAACAGTGTTTCTTTGGCCCTTACTTTCAATGTCCTTAGATTGATGATCAACATAATGAATGGTAGAATCATAAACATAGCTTACATTTTTCCCTTTGGTGTTCGATGAAGAGGACTCCCCTTTTTTCGTAATTTGGTAAAGGATTCCTGAATGCTCCATGATTCGCATTTGTTTGGGGTCCTTCCACAAATATTTGTTGGAAATTGTGCCTCAACTTGTTGGATTGTATCTCTATTCAAGTCTTCATTGTCGACCGATCACTAGAGTTCCTAAGTTTGTAACCTTGTCACAGTGTTTGGAATTTTCGTAACTTCCCGACTGACTGATCTCCTTCATTGTCACAACATTGGTGATTTATGTAACTTAAGAACCTTTTCACGGAGTTTGGAAGTTTCGTAACTTCCCTTCTAACCAATCTCCTTCATTATCGTGGCATCGGTGATTTCTATAACTTAAGAACCTTGTCGTGGAGTTTGGAAGTTTCGTAACTTCCCTACTAACCGATCTCCTTCATTGTCGCAACATCAGTGATTTCTGTAACTTAAGAACCTTGTCATGTAGTTTGGAAGTTTTGTAACTTCCCGACTGACTGATCTCCTTCATTGTCGCAGAATTTGGTAAATTTGTAACTTGTATGCGGGAGTTATGAAGTTTGAGTTTTCTCCGACTAGGCGACAGTGGTATCGGCTTGTCGCAGGGATCGGTAAATTTGTAACTTGTATGTAGTGGTTATGAAGTTAAAATTTTGAGCGATGCGTCGATGGGTGTTCACTTTTGTGGGGTCATGCTGATGGTTGGTTTGACTACGAGTGTATAAGCGAGTTGGTAATCAAAAGGGCTAACTCGTGGACACCTAAAGTCTTCGGGCTTTTGTTTATAAACTAATGAATGTTAATATTTCACACCAATGTGGGATAAAGTCGAAGGTTGAGCTTCTTGGTAGTTGAATGAACCGAATTGGTTTGGATAGTAGATTCCTAGAAATTGAAGGGTCGAAGTGAGTATAGTAGGACGAATGACAGACCGATTGGTATTGTGTGTTGAGCGGACTGTATGTTGAAAGAACATTGTAAGAGTGTTGCGATTGACTGTGGTTGGCCAATTGTAATGCTATTGTGTAATATCAGAGAAATAATACCAGGAAGGAGGGATCTGTAACTTTACTATAATTTTTTTTACTGTTAATAAAGTGACTTTTCTTTGGTGGTGGGTTTTTCTCCCGAAAGGGTTTTCCCACGTAAATTTGGTGTTTATTCTCTATTGATATTATTGTCTATTCTTTTATGTGTGAATCTTAATGCTCTGTAATTTGAAATTAAAATTACTCCTACATTATTTCCCTGTGAATTGACATTAGGAAAGCAATTTATGCACTAGATTCTTTCCTTACAAGTGGTATTAGAGCCTGGCCAGTTGTGTTATCCTTGTGGGTTGGTTGGGTTTTTTGTGTCAATTTTGTTTAGTGGGAGTCTTGTAGAAGTCTGGTAATTGTCAAATTATAGATTAAGATGGCACTAGAAAGTACATCTGGAAAGATTGAAATTGAGAAATTCAATGGCAACAATTTCGAGTTATGGAAACTCAAAATGGAAGATCTGTTGGTTGATCGTGATCTTTGGATTGATGTGTCTGGAATGAAACCTTCTGGAATGAAGAAAGAAGATTGGGATCTTGCAGATCAAAAATCAAAGGGCCCGATAAGGCTCTATTTGGAAGAATTTGTTCTTCTTAATGTGCATGAAGAGAAGACTGCAGCCTCCTTGTGGAAAAGACTTGGAGATATTTATCAGGGCAAGTCCTTGGTAAACAAGTTGTTCTTGAGGAAGAAGTTGTATTCTTTGAAAATGCAGGAAGGAGCATTTGTTGTTGATCACTTGAATACCTTTAACACGTTGATTGCTCAATTAACATATGTGGGTGTGAATATTGAAGAAGAAGATCATTGTATGTTGTTGTTATGAAGGACAAGAAATCAAAATCAAAATCAGAAGGGAGATCAAGGTCTCCTGAAAAAATTCCAAGGTGAAGTGTTGGAAATATGGGAAGCCTGGTCATGTTTGAAAGGATTGCAAAGAGGAGAAAAAGAAGAAGAACTCTTCTGACAATGATTCTTCTCATAGTGAAGCGGATGCCTTCATTGCAGCCTTGGTAACTCAGGCATCAGATGATAGCTGGCTGATTGATTCTGGAGCATCTTTCCACATGACATCTCATAGAGACTGGTTCACAAAGTATGAAAAATACGATAGTGGAAAGGTGTACTTGGCAAGCGATTCATCCCTAGATATAGTTGGTCATGGAAGAGTCAGAATTTAGTTCCCTAATGGAAGGGTGAATGGAATGAATGATGTTATGCATATACCAAGTTTGGCTCAAAATTTACTTTCTATTAATAGGTTGAATGATGTTGGTGTACAGGTTTCTTTCTCTAATGGTGTTTGTAAGATGACAAGAGGCTCTATGTTGTTGGCAAAGGGTGCTCGAATTGGTACTCTGTATAAGTTGGACGCCAATGTAGTTCAATGCAACAGTGCTTCTGAAAAACCATGTAAATCTATAGGGAAAGAGGTGATTGTTCTAGCAGGAGCTAATTCTTTGGAGATGAAGCTTCCAGCTAAGAAAACAATGTTGTGGCATCACAGGCTAGGCCACATTGGAGAAAGAGGTATAAAAACCTGGTTGAAGGGCTTGATGACTGTAACCTTGAATTTGAATTTTGTGAACATTGTATATATGACAAATAACACCGTGTTTCATTCTATTCCAGTCCTCATAAATCTTCTGGTATACTTGATTGCATTCATTCTAATGTGTTTGGTCTAGTAAATGTTCCTTCGTTATCGAATTCTAAATATTATGTTTCTTTTATTGATGACTATTCGAGAAGGGTATTTGTGTATTTTTTAAAGAGTAAATCAAAAGTGTTCAGTTGTTTTAAAGAATTTAAAAACCTTGTGGAAAATCAGACTAGAAGGAAAATAAAATGTTTAAGGATTGATAATGGTGGTGGATTTTGTTCTGATGAGTTTGAAAGGTACTGTAAAGATCATGGAATTAAAAGACATAAAACTACACCCTATACTCCACAGCAAAATGGAGTTGCTGAAAGGTTCAATAGGATAGTGATGGAAAGAGCATGAAGTATGTTGAGCAGTGTTGGCTTGGAGGAGAAGTTTTGGGCTGAGGCAGTTGCAACAACATGTTATTTATTAAATTGTTCTCCTAATTATGCTCTTGTTGAGAAGACACCTTTGGAATCATGGTTTGGTAAGAAGCCCTCTCTTAGACACATTAGAGTTTTTGGCTATGAGGCATATGTGTCGAATGAAAAAAGATCTAATTTGGAGAACAAAGCTATTAAATGTATATTTATTGGCTATAGTGTTGGCATAAAAGGATACAAGTTTTGGAACCCTGTGACTGAGAAGGTTTTGTATAGCAGAAATGTTATTTTTCATGAGTTGAAGCCTTCTACTTTGGATTTGTAGTTAGAGATAAAATCAGAAAATAAAAAGGATGTAGTTGAAATTCCTCTGACACCAGATAAAGAGGAATTAAAAATTCAAAACGTACCTGAATCTGAGGAGAGCTCGAGTAGTTCTGAGAGTTCTGAAGAAGAAGAACAACCTCAGCCTTAGCCCTTAAGGAGGTCAACACATGAAAGAAAGCAACCTAATAGGTATGGGTTCTCTATTTTAGATTCTACTTGTGCCTATGCTTTGATTACTAGCACTAATGAGCCTCGGATTGTTAAAGAGGCAATTAATTTTCCTAATGCAAACTCTTGGTTGGAAGCCATGAATGAAGAAATGGCATCATTAGAAAAGAATGAAACTTGGAGTTTGGTGCCCTTGCCTAAAGGTAGAAAAGCTATTAACTGTAAATGGGTATTTAAAAAGAAAATAGGTTTGGATGGCAGTGTTGAAAAGTATAAGGTGAGGTTGGTTGTGAAAGGTTATTCCCAGGTAGAGGGAATTAATTATGGAGAAATATTTTCTCCTATAGCTAAGCTGACATTTATCAGATTTCTTCTCTCACTTGCAGTAGTGTATGACTTAGAGATTGAACAAATGGATGTGAAGACAACATTTCTTCATGGTGATCTTAAGAAGAAATTTATATGTCCTAGCCTGAGCACTATGTGGAAAAAGGTAAAGAACATCTGGTATGCAAGTTGAAAAAATCTCTGTATGGATTAAAACAATCTCCTAGAATGTGGTACCAAAATTTTGACACATTTGTTGTCTTTGGGATTTGTAAGATCAAAATCTGATCATTGTGTGTATTTCAAATTTGAAAATGATCGTGTCTTATTTATTGCCCTGTATGTGGATGACATGTTGTTCATTGGGAATAGTAAGCTTATGATTTCTTATCTAAAATCTCAGTTGTCTACAAAGTTTGAAATGAAAGATCTTGGTGCAGCCAGGTATATTATAGGGATGGAAATAACCAGGGACATAAAGAGCAAAAAACTTTGGCTCAACTAGAGTAAGTATATTAACACTGTTTCTGGAGAGATTTGGTATGATTGATTGCAAGTAGCTAGTTGTTCCAGTTTTGCAGGGAACAAAACTATTTGTTGAAGATTGTCCAAAATCTCCTACTAAGATGGAGAACATGACCAAAGTGCCTTATGCAAGTGCAGTTGGAAGCTTAATGTATGCAATTGTCTACACAAGGCCAGACATTGCCCAAGTAGTGGGAGTTCTTAGCCAGTTTATGGCGAATCCAGGAAGGCCACATTGGGATGTTGTGAAAAGATTTTTTAGATATTTAAAAGGTACATCACAGTACGCTTTGTGTTATCATGGTAACTCGATTGGATCACAACATTCTCTCAGCATTAGAGGTTATGTGGATTCTGATTGGGTAGGGGACCTTGACAGCTGTAGATCCACTAGTGGATATATTTTCATGTTGAATGGTGGTGCAATTAGTTGGATGAGTAAGCGGAAGGTTGTAGTAGCTCTATCCACTACTGAAGTTGAAGACATGGTAGCAACACATGCCTACAAAGAATTTGTATGGCTTAAATGTTTGTGTTCTAAGGTTGGGTTCAGTACAAGGAAAAATTTATTTTGTTGTGACAATCAGAGTGCTATTTGTTTGGCGAAAAATATAACTTTCCATGCCAGGACGAAACATATTGATGTGCAGTATCATTTTGTACGAGATATGGTGGAGGATGGAAAGGTTTGTTTAGAAAAGGTGGATACTCTAAAAAATGTTGCAGATGCATTGACAAAGCCCATGAACATGGACAAGTACAGATGGTGTGTTAGTTCGATGGGCCTTGGAGCCCATGACCTTCATTAACTTTGAGTTTGGAGGAAGCTAGTAAGTCTTCATCAAGTGGGAGATTGTTGGAAATTGTGCCTCAACTTGCTAGCTTGTATCTCTGTTCAAGTCTTCATTGTCGGCTAATCATTGGAGTTCCTAAGTTTGTAACCTTGTCGTGGAGTTTGGAAGTTTCGTAACTTCCTAACTGACCGATCTCCTTTGTTGTCGCAGCATTGGTGATTTTTGTAACTTAAGAACCTTGTCACAAAGTTTGGAAGTTTCGTAACTTCCCTACTAACCGATCTCCTTCGTTGTCGCGACTTGGTGATTTCTGTAACTTAAGAACCTTGTCACGGAGTTTGGAAGTTTCATAACTTCCCTACTAATTGATCTCCTTCATTTTCGCAGCATCAGTGATTTATGTAACTTAAGAACCTTGTCGAGGAGTTTGGAAGTTTCGTAACTTCCCGACTGACAATCTCCTTCGTTGTCGCAATATTTGCTAAATTCATAACTTGTAAGCGAGATTTATGAAGTTTGAGTTTTCTCCGACTAAGCGACAGTGGTATCAGCTTGTCGTGAGGATCGATAAATTCGTAACTTGTATGCGGTGGTTACGAAGTTAACATTTTGAGCGATGCGCCGATGGGTGTTCACTTTTGTGGGGCCATGTCGATGGTTGGTTTGACTGCAGGTGTACGAGTGAGTTGGTAATCAAAAGGGCTAACTCATGGATACCTAAAGTCTTTGAGCTTTTTTTTATAAACTAATGACTATTAATATTCCATGCTAATGTGTGATAATGTCAATGGTTGAGCTTCTTGGTAGTTGAGCGAACCGAATCAGTTTGGACAATAGATTCTTGGAAATCGAAGGGTCGAAGTGAGTATAGCAAGAAGAACGGCAGACCAATTGGTATTGTGTGTTGAGCGGATTGTATGTTGAAAGAACATTGTAACAGTGTTGTGGTTGGCCGATTGTAATGCTACTATGTAATATTAGAGAACTAATACCAGGAAGGAGGGATCTGTAACTTTATTGTAATTTGTTTTTACTATGAATAAAGTGACTTTTCTTTGGTGGTGGGTTTTTCTCTCGAAAAGGTTTGTCCATGTAAATCTGGTGTATATTCTCTAGTGATATTATTGTCTATTCTTTTATGTGTGAATCTTAATGCTCTGTAATTTGAAATTAAAATTACTCCATTATTTCCTTGTGAATTGACATTAGGAAAGCAATTTTTGCATTAGAGTCTTTCTTTACAATATTGTCTTGTTATCAATCAAGTCTTGTATCAAATGTTTCAGCTGCATGCAATCATTTGTCTTGTGTCCTTTGTTTCTGTGAAAGTCACAATAGTGTGCATCATTCCACCATGAAGGTTTAACACTTGGTTCCCAATCTCTTTCCTCTGGTAATGTTATAACCTTGGCTACAATAAGCTCCTTTAATGTTGATTCTAATGACTATCCCGAAGGTGTGAATCTTCTTCGATTTGAGGATGTTTGATATGGTGAGGGTTTAGATTCAAAATTGCTTGGATTGTTGATTTGATTGGTGTTTTGGTTGTTGTTTTGATTGTTGGTTGGATTGTTGTTTTGATTGGTCTTGGTGGTAGCTGTTGTCAAGTTAAATAATGGTTTTGGATTTTGTGTTTCAGCTGAATCAAAATTATTACCAGCATTTTTGTTTCTTTGCCAAAACTTTGGTTTATCACTACTGTTATGATTATTGGAAGAGGAATTTGCTGAGTTGTTTCCTTCATTGTAGATTTTTATGACTCCTCTTTTGACCAAGGCTTCTTCAATTTTGATTCCATTTTCAATCATTTTTTCAAAGGTAGGTGGACATTGCAATTCAAGTCTATAGCTCATCTCATCATTTAGATTGTCAATGAAAATTTCCATCTTTTTCTTTTTAGGTATGGGATGAGAATATATTGCAAACAATCTTCTCCATCTTTGCAAAAATATGAGGAATGATTCACCCTTTTTCTACTTTGTGTTGCAAAGGTCTTTCATTGTTATCTCGTGTTGGATGTTGTAAGAGTATTGGGTGATAAATTTATTAACTAGCTCTTCAAAGGTTTTAATTGGTTGTGCAAGTTTGGAGAACCATTCCATGCATTGTCCACCTAGACTTCGGGGGAACAATCTGATCAAATAAGTCTCTTCGTGTACAAATTCAAGACTCATGGTTCAAAGTTCCCTTACATGATCTATTGGATTTGTTTTACCATTGTATTTATCATATTTTTGGAATTCACAATGTTTGGGAAAAGGAATCATGTTAAAAATTTGATCAAAAGGATATGGGAAAATGTCTTGTATCAAGTATCTTTTTGAGGTTCCCCTTTGCATATCTTGAATCTGTTGTTGGATTTTCATTTGATGAGTTAAGGCAGCCACTGGATCTATATTTGATGGATCATTTTTAGGATTTTTAGGAGGTGCTTTCAATTGATTAACATCAAAGTCATGTGGAAGTTTGATACCTTGATTAGCCAGCATTAAAAATTATTTTTCCTCATCTCTTTCAAAAATATTTTCTAGGAACTTATGGACATTTGGATCTTGTTGAGCATGTTGGATGTCTTCCTCAGTTATTTCCTCACCTTCAGATTGGTGGAGTTTATGGAAAGGATTTTCTTTGGCTTCAGCCATGGTGTTCTAAGTTTTAAGTTCCTTTTCTTTGAGTTTCTGCTTTTGGGATCTTATTTGAATGGGCATACAAGTGTTATAATTTGACTAAATTTTTTATCTTTGTTTGGAGGAGTGCTAAGGATAATAACCAAGTCAAATAGAATGACAAATCCTACTGATGAGACTAAGTTTAATTTGATTATACAACTTTGTTTTATGATGAAGGATGACAAATCCTAATAATGAAACTTGGCTTAACAATCAAAGATGTGATAAGTTTGATGATTTAGGCACTTTAAGGTGTTAGATCTTGGTTTAGTTCAAAGAATTTCACTTGCAAATGTCAATTTCAACAAGTTTAAGACTCTAGTGTGACTGAGAAATGATTCTGTGCTGATAGGGATCCTTAATTTTGGTTCAAACTGTCAAACAAGGGATGAATTTAGCTCTATGGTCTTGAGTTTATTGGATGCACTAAAATAGGGCCTAGATGCGCTAAAAGATTGCATAGATGTGCTAGAAAACAACCTGGATGTGCTAGACTGTACCCAAGATGTGTTAGTGAATTGACTCAATGTGCTAAAAGACAGACCAAATACGCTGGAGAATGTACTAAATGCACTAAAAGTTGGACTCAATGCACTGAAGGATGACTCAGGTGTGCCAAAAAATGGACTATATGTGCCAGAAAAAATTAGGGATGCGCTAGACTTCCCCTAAGTATGTGATTTCAAGTTGGTATTATGTAGGTGAATGTGCTAGAAACTAGAATAGATGTGTTGGAAAATGGACTAGATGTGCTAAAAACTGGACTAGATGCGTTGGACAATGACTTAGATGTGCTAGAAAAAGTAGGGAATGGATGTGCTAATCTAGAAATGTGAACAGTGTTTTTGCAAGTCTATCTGGTTATTCTGCTTTTTAATTTGTGAATCTGAATGTTTCCAAGGTATATTTTTTTGAACAATGATTTTTGATTGGTTCTAGTTTGTGAATTATGGGAATTAAGCATTTTAAATGGATGATTTCTTGAATTATGACTTCAAACACAATAGCAAGTTGTCAAACAATTGTGTCAAGCCTAGGAACTAAACATTGAGTGTGTATTCAAGAATTTGGTCTGATTCTTTTGATTTCCATAGGTATAACACAAGAGAAGACAATTTAAGCACTTTTCTATTCTCAAGGGTCACTTAAAATACCACAACCCACATCTTAGAACCATGTCATCTCACACAGTCGTGTCACCCCCTAGAGGGCGCTCGTGTTTTTTCCTTTCTCGGGTCTTAACCAAGGTCGAATCCTCCACCTTTGGCCAGTAATCCCTAATGGTTATATGGTGAGTATCTTGGGGGAAGATTCTTCCCTCCCCTTGCACTGTGATATTAGAAGTGTTTGGAGACTGACTAGTTGGCTTCTACACTAAGGTTCGTAATAAGGGTTTTTGTTCGGTGTGGAAAATAGATAAACTCCCTTAGGAGACCTCCCAACCTTTAGAACAAAGGCTTTGGGGATGGTTATTTTTCACACTACCATCAAATTGAGAACTTTCCCCAAATTCGCTTTTGATTATAATGGGTCAAAAAACATGGCTTTAGTTGTTCCCACTTAGGTCGTTCCTGTAGGGTGAGTACTTTTTCCCACTACGGCAAGCCTTCTAAAGGTGTTAACAAAGCATAAAATAGTGAGTCTGGCATTTTGGTCACCCAGTTAAGGGGAGAGCATATGCCTGTCACTTCAAGCACAGTACAAAAGGGGTTCTTTAACCTTCTAATTAAACTAGGTTCCTAATTTAATTAAAAGAAGACAATAAAACAACTCCAGCCCCTACATACATCATCAGTAGTTTGATATCATTGTATTTGACAAGCGTATTAAGCACCTACAAAACAAAAAACATAAGTCAGTTTACAGAATTTTGAATTTCTGCAAAATTAACCAGATGCACTAAAACAGACATCATACACGCTAAAAGATCAATCCTATGTGCTAAAAGAATTGCTATAGATGCGCTAGAAAAACTACTTAATGCACTAAAATAAAGACCAAATGTGCTAAAAGACCCCTTGTATGCACTGAAACGGGAACTAGATGCATCGAAAGATGTTCTAGATGTGTCGTAACAAGAACTGGATGTGCTAGAAGACATTTCATATGCGCTGAAAGAAATAACGGATGTGCTACCTAAGATTTCACGTCCAAATCTACAAAACAAATTTCTAGAAAATGTCAATAAAAAGAGGCTAGGCCCCACTGTGGGCACCAAAATGTGTATTGTGTGAATTGTATAATGTTAGTAAATGAGTAATAAACACACAAAACCAATGCAACGTGTTACATTAGAGAATTGAATCACATAATTAATCAAATTCAAAACATAATCAATCACTAAAACCATTCCATTGTTTCCTATCTCTAAGGATTCCTTGAATCGTAATGGCTCTCATATTTTTCTTGCACTATGACTTTCAAAATAACAACCTAGGGAATGGAATGTTGTAAATACAAGAATCCTAATTCCTACATGATTTAATAAGCTATATAATAATGCTACGAGGCTATGATATTAAATGTTGTTGTAGATGATAATGGTGATATGATAATGAATATGATGCTAAAGATTATGATACAAATGTTGTATAAAAACTAAAATGATAATGAAAATGCAGCTATGAAACTAAGCCATGATTCTAAACTAAAATGATACTACAATTCTAAATGCTAAATGCCTAAATGCTCTATGCTTAAACTCTAAATGCTCTCATAGAATTTTTGCATAGTAAGTTATCTCAAGATGGGATTTTAAATGTTGTAGCAAGATGTATTTATATGATTTCCAAGGCATAAAATGATGTGGCAGCAACCAACGATCAAGATTTCAGCTGGAGAGTTGAACGGTGGAGAAAGAAGAGGTTAGAGGGAATCATGGAGGATGTTCCCTTTAAAAGAGCACCATGCCAAATGTAAGAGAGAATAAAATGATGGAGAGAGCCAAGTGTCCAAAGTTTGTTTTAGAATTGGTTGAGGATAATTCCCATTTAAATATCAAAAATATTTAAATTCATGTGACACTTGATGATGTGGCAAGAGGAAAAGCTAGAGAAACGTGCCTAAATTGAAATTGGGAATTTAAATTTAGTGAGAATATATTAATCAAATAAAACAAACTATTGAAATTTGTTTATTTAATTAAAACTAGAGGAATATGAATTAAGATGGAAGAATTAGAAAGTATGAACTATATAAATAAATTTAGAATTTATTTATAAGTAGATGAAATAAAAGACTTATTATTTAATTAATTAAGTATCTTGACTGATTTTAGGTGTATACAGGTGTATTTTCCATATCATTGGGAGGTAGATTTGAAGAAATACCTGAAGTTGTTTGCATAGGTTCTATTTCCATATCATTCAAAGTTGAAGTTGAAGGCACAGTTGGGTTTGTCTCCATAATTGCATTTTCTTCCATATTCACCATCTCCACATTTGCATCATCTACATTCATTTCATCATTCATGGTTTCCTCTTCAACATTCATGGAACTAGATGCTTCCAAATTTTTCATTTGGTGAATCCTTTCTCTTCTATCCCTTTGTCTTTTTACCTCCATTTCTTTATTTGCTTGAATTTCTTCAGGTGTCATTAACTTTCTACATTTTTTTCTTTGTCTCTGCTTTGATCCCATGGTCACCAAACCCTTTTTTATAACAAAAAAATGATTCAAGTAACCTATTTTCAAATTGCCATCTCCTTCAAATATTCAAGTAAAACTATGTAGTATGAAGATCCTTTCTTCTATAAACTTTGAAATACAAAAACATCATGAATACATCCAAAATTTCTCTTTTTCCAAATCTTCTTGTAAAGTGTTCTTGTACTTGATTCCACTTCAGAAAATTCAACCTGTGCTTGTCTCTTCTAACAAATTTTTGAATAGAACATGCCTTGCACAAGACAAATTTGCAATAAAAAATGCAAAAAATGGCGCTTTCGGGCTTTATTGCAGAAAAGGAATGTTGCAAAAAAGTGTATTTTATCAATATTTTCCAAATTGAGAAAAAATAGCTATATAAGAAACACGTACACATTATAAAATGTGTACGCATTATATAACGCATACGCGTTACTTTTACCCAACGGGTAAATAGATAACGTGTACATGTGTTATGTAACACATATGCGTCTCATTTAAATAACACATAGGCATTATTAAAATTTTGAATTCCCAACCCACATGTAGCCTTGGTTTTAGGCTCAGGAAAGGCTTGGCAATCTGAGCCTTAACCTTTGACCTGCAACTAAAAAAACTAAGGCAGATTGAAGAAGAATGTCCAACTTTGACAATATGGTTGATGGACTTTTTTTTTTAATCAATCTATAAATTTAAAACCCATTAGAGAACATGATGTCTAGTTTCCAAATATATAATTTTTATTAATATTGGATTATGCTTGTTATTTTTTAATTAATTTCTAAGCAAACTAGTCCTTAAACTTGAAATATCAGGCTTTTTTTGTTTTTTAATAACTTTTTTTTGGTTAAGTTTCTTGTAAAAAAATTATATGGCATCAATCTTCAGACAATTCTCTATACAATAAAAAAAAAAGATTCAAAAAATGTTTATTTTAGGTCCAATTATGTTGTCCGTACACATTGATTTTTAAAAACAACAATTAAGGAAAATAAAAATTCAATAAAAAAATTCCTCATCAATCTTCATGTTGTTAGATCTCTTTCCGCAAAAGTAATTAACAAAATACTTTTATTTGGGTAAAAAAGTGGTGTATGTACACATGCATAGTATGGTAAAAAAATAGGGACTTTTAAAAAGTGGTTTTTATAGATCCCTAGCAAAATTTAATTTCTATAATCTGGGCATTTAAATAATTTACATATTTGGAAACTAGATTCAAAATGCCAAATTTTATGTTACTGACTTTTTTAAAGATTCATTGTGTAAGTGCCTCAAATTTTCAATCCAAGTGTGACAAATTCTGAAAAACAACAAAAACACTTCCACTTTTTGAGATTTTTGTGGACCCGATTTCTTGCATCAGCCCTTACAGTCATGCATTCATTAGTTGTACCCCCTAGGGTTTACAATTTTTTCTAAAAATCCTAACTCAAAACCCTAGGCTAACCCTTGCAAAATCTTAGTGCATTCATGCATAAAATCATACAATTGACAAAGAAATTGAGAAAACCTACCTCAACTGAAAAGCCATCCCACCAACCAAATGATCACACTTACTCCATGTGATAATCACCCTCAAGAACCCTATCCAGCTTCCCTCTCACACAAAAAACTAGAGCTCAAAATTTCAAAAACTCAAAGAGTGCAAATGAGGAGAAAATGACTCCCACCCACCTTTTTATACCCCTCACCTAACCGTAATTTTGTCATTTTACCTTTCCCTCTCTAGTGTAGAAAATTGTATACCTTTACAATTTCTCATTATGTTTTGTCCCCTAATTTATTGGACTTAATTAAGCTTCTAATTTTCCAAATTATACATTCCAAAGCCTTATTTTTACCATTTTTTGAAGATGAACCAATATTAAACAAATGCATTCAATCATTAAATCACCTTGGATCAAGTGTGTCCTAGAAGTTTGGGCTAGGACCTATTCACCCAAGGGAAAATGGGTCCCCATTCTTAGCCAGGACCAAAATTCAAATATGTTATTAGCAATATTTTAATATCCAAAATTCAAATATGAAGTGTTAGCTTTTGGAATCTAATTTCTAGGAAATTGGATAAACACCTATAAATACCTAGTCATTATATCATTTGAAATCTAAGGAGAAATAACACACACCTTCCAACACTCAAGAGAAATTGAAGAGCATCATATCAAGGCATTATTATAGCAATTCAAGATCCAACATCATGTCAAATTTTATGTATGTTCATGTTCATGTTATGTGAAGATTAGCATTGTTGTAGGTCTTCAATCATTCAAGCATTCAAGAAAATCAAGCAAGCAAGATCCAAGACCCTTGAAGAGATGTATATGTCTTTAGTCCTTCAAGGAAACCATTGAAGGGTGGTGAGTTGCAACATTGTGTTCATTCATCATTTCATTCCTTTTCATTCAAGGTTTTATCATTGACATTGCCATTGTGGAAGTGGAAACACTAACACAGGGTTTGATTAAGGAAAGCCCCTATATGGCACAATATTTTCCCTTTGTGTGAATGTGCAAGTTGTAGGTTTGAAGTGGATTGAAGAGAACTTGAATATCTATTTTGCATTGTTGCATTTATTGTCACCATTCTTGCCATGACACATAAACTCACCTAGAGGATTTATTTATGACATTATGATTGTGGTACATGCATAAAATAGAAGCTCGGATATGTCATTAGAGGACCTCAAAAGTTGAGTAGGACACCCTACTAGGACTTAGTGGCCATATGGTGACCATGTCCTTGTAGGCCTGACATAACCAATTTTTTTGGGAAAGTACATAGTCATTCAAGCATCTACCAGATTTGTCGCATTTATTGCATTAGGTCATTTATTTTAATTAGGGAAATCAATCACAATCATTTCCAAATCATTCTCATCCTCAAAAGGATACAGATCTAGGTCTGATTGGCTCACCATTGAGGTTGATAGTCAATCTATACACCTTGTTGATCTATATCCTAATGAAATTATAGAAATGATGGAAATGGCCTTAGGTTATGAATATTAATCCTAGGGCCCCCACATTTTTATGTTCCACCCTCCATTCCCATACACTATTTTTGTTATTTTCACTAGCCCCCCATCACATAGCTTCATATCATTTTTATTAATTTTACCATTTTTCATCATCTACCATCCAATTCATCTATTTTAATAAATTTTTGTGAGTTTTCCAATAATTTTTTTTGCCAAACTCTCGAGGGGGCATACCAACTCCATTTCATTTGTCGAGGTAGACTAGGGCATGTCATAAAATACTTTCACATTGTCTTTGAAACAACACTATAAAAATGCATTGTCTCACAGAGGGGCAAAATGTAGACACTTAAAATTTGACTAACATTTCCTAACATTACATCATAATAATTATTCTTCTGAGTTTGATTAAATAACTTTATTATTTAATTAATCTATATCATCTCCTATAATTAAATATTATTTAATTATTTAATTATTACTAATTTTGCATTCCATTTTTTTTAGACTTTAGGAATCAAGTAGCCCGGGCCCTATAAACTGTAGTGCACCTAGTAGATTTTTTTCATGTGACTGGTGATGTTGGCGTGACACACCCTTTGGTATCACCAAGGAGGGGGAGATTGGACCTCGGGACCTCTTGCCTACAAGAGTATGCTTTAGTTAATCGAGCTAGCCCCCCGACCCAATTTTGCATTCCATTATTAATAAAATAATTTTGTATTATTTAATTAATTCACATTATTATTCTTCCTTGATTAATTAAATATATTTTATTTAATTAAATTACTCACTAATTATCCCTATTCTTCTCAATTTAATCAAATTAATTACTATTATTTAATTAATTATTTATTATACATTTCCTAAATTAAATAATACTTTTAATTATTTAGTTTATCCATTAATTTCTCAACATTATCCATTTCCAAAAATAAATAAAGTCATTTATTTTATTTATTAAATTCCACCTTGCACATGTAAATAATAATTAAATTTATTTAATTATTAAATACTCATGCAATTCCACCTCACCAACTAATTGAGACTTACTCTCAATCCACTAATCAATCAACTTAGTTCACTAATCCATCAATTCTATTTCACTCTCACTCACTTCGAGTTCACTGATCTGTCAAAATAATTGACTGATCAATCAATTTTGTCACCAACCTGCCAAAGTTATCACTCCATTCAATCCTCTTAACTGAACCACGCAATCAGTTATTTGAAATCATGTAGTCAATTAACAATCAATCAATTCCTCTCATCAATCCTCCACTGCTGATCTTCTTCAATTTTTGCTTTGATCTCGACCATTGATTGGTGTCACCAAAAATCTATAAATACAACCATCCTATCACACATTTTTCATCTCAAATTATGTGTCAAAATTATACTCAAATTGTGGCAGTGCTTTATTTCTATAATACTTATTAAAAATATGAGAGCTAGAATTCTAACACCATTCTCCAAGGTGAATAGAGGAGAGCAATGGAGCTATGCTAAGGTGAATTATGTGTTTCAGTGTTTGCAAGTTTACATCTTGTTTGAATAAGTTTGTCTTATTTTCTCTATTGTTATTATCTTTTGATTGTGAATTTCTTAATGATTATTGCTTACTTTTTAGTTTTATAGTCAAATTTTTAGATTATACAAATATATACACTTCGAATTTGTTCAATGACAATAAAAATAAATAAATCAACATTCATCGTCAAAACACACTTCAAACACAATCATTCATTTTCTTGCACTAAGATTTAATGAAATATCAACAATCAATCCAACAACATTTACTGTTATAATTCACATTGGCATGATCCATTATCACCTTTTATCTCTTTTATTATCATTAACTCAAGCCAAGGCCTTAAATTAGGGTTAATGAAGTTGCATACATTAATCCTAACATAGTAAGCTCCCAAAATGATGATTAGTACCACATTGTTTTCTTTAATAATACATATATTAGACAAACAATTGCTCCATGTATTGAAGGTTCATCTTGGTATAAGACAAATCCATACATTATTTACTTTATCTTTATTTTATGTAAAGAGTTAGTTTTATTTACTCAAGAATTATTTATTTTATTTATTTAGGAATTATTTTATGGTTTTTGTTTTAAATATATATTAATTGTATTTGATACACGACTTTCATGTCTTGTTGGTTATATAGAACACCTTGAACTATTTTTTTTTTTTTCAAAAACATATGTTAGTATTTTAATCCTTATCTATACAATCATAACATCATGATATTTTGCAACATAATTATTTTATAATTTTAACTTTTCCAAAAGTATATAATATTATTTTAGGATTTTTTTTTTTTTTAGTGAATCGCTGCTAAGGGGCAGTACCCGTATCGCTTTTGACTGGAGCTATTAACCAGTGAGGCCACATTCGGGGGACCTTATCCCCACCATTCTACGACTACCTACATTCCTGCCAAGCTCTCTATAGGACCCAACGACATTCCTCCATTTGTTACACCTACCTGCATTCCCGCCAAGCTCCCTGTAGAACCTGACGTCAACTCCACTCCTCTCCTCCTTTCCTCTAACTCCTCTCCTCCATCGCTCCACTCCATTTCTCCCTCCTACTGTCACCCCATGGCTCACCCAACCATTTGTCCTCCTCCTGCTCCCATGGCACTCCTACAACCACTGAGCTTCCTTCACTGACCCTCCAGAAATGCTTGCTAGCTCCGTCTATCGTTTATCCATATCTCCCCGAGTGTTGATTGCTGCCACCCTTTGCACATGTATTCCTATGTATATTGTGCAATCAACCTCCGTCCTCTACCCTCCGAGCATAGTCCTTGGCCAGTGATCGACAAGTGTTCATCCCACCATCCATTAGTGGGATTCAAACACTGGATAGTAGATTTACTACTGCTTGCAACTTGTCGTTGCACTACGGGGTCATCCCCAATAATATTTTAGTTTTTATTTACAATCATAACATGACAATATTTTATTTTCATTCCATATGTACCTCTATACTAGCCATCAAAATTTAACTTTACCCACATATGTTGGAAAGGGAGACGAATTGCAACATAATTATTTATAATTTAATTTTCTCAAAAATATATAATAATATTTTAATTTTTCTTTACACAATCATAACATGACAAAACATGATGATATTTCATTTTTATTCCCCATGTGTCTCCATACTGACTATCAAAATTTAACTTTATCCACATATATTGGGAAGTGAGATGACTTGCAATATAATTATTTTATAATTTTAATTTTCCCAAAAATATATATTAATATTTTAATTTTTATTTGCATCATAATATGACGATGACATGACAACATTTAACTTTACCCTCATATATTAGGAAGTGAGATGACTTGCAATATAATTATTTTATAATTTTAATTTTCCCAAAAATATATTTACATTATAACATGACAATATTTTGTTTTTATTCCTTATATACCTTTAACCGTTAAAATTTAACTTTACTCACATATGTTGGAAAGCGAGACGACTTACAACAACTATTTTATAATTTTAATTTTCTTAAAAATATATATTAATATTTTATTTTGTATTTATGTAATCATAACACGACGACACTTTGTTTTTATTCTTTTTGTACTTGTAAACTAACCATCAAAATTTAACTTTACCCATATATGTTGGGGAGAGAGACGGCTTGCTCAACTTTTTGATTTTTTCTTTTTCCTCTGAACAACCCCCATAAAAGTGATGGGTTATTATTTAATGTATTTTGTGGGTGGGGAATTTTTGTTTGTTTGTGGTGAGAGCTGGATAAATAGACGTTCTACATAGAAGCATGTCCTTTCCGCCCATGCGGGCTTCGGGACCAGAAGCAACATGTAAATATACTAATTTTGTATTCCACAGAAATTATCTTAAATTTTAGCACATAGATTTCAAAACATATGATGATTTGGATCGAAGAAACCGTACAACGAAAAAGAAAATCTGAAAGATCCACGTTTCAGACGGCTCTGTTCTCTATATATCTTTGGTTTTTAGCTGGGGAAAGTTTCGACGTGAAAGTTATAACCTTTCTCTCTTGTCTCTCTCTCGCTTTGTTTTTTCTTCGAATTTCAATGCACAGCATTTGTTTGGATCTCCCCACAAATAAAAATAATGAGAATCCAACTTCAGTTCGGATTGCGTGTAGATCCTTTGTCTGGAATCGGATCCACTCCCACCCAATATACACCCAAATGGAAATAATCAGAAACAAACTTCAAATCAAATCTCAGTACACGTACTTGCAGAAAACAAAAAGTTGCAGAGGATTCGTTAAGCCATTAGGCGAGTTGCTTTACAGTGATAGATAACAAAAAACAAAAAAAACCTGTAATTTTAAGCAAGAACACTCTAATTACAGCTTTATTTACAGACAGAGCGACTTGAGTTACCTATAACTAGGTGGGGACGAAATTTGTTGCAGAAAGAGGTGACAGATAATTGCCACAAGTTGGGCTAGTGGGAAATTGTTTACAGAATGAGCTCATAAATGATTAGCTGGTGTTGTCGTATTGGCAGATTAAGTTTGGTGAGATCCGAGCCATTCAATGAAAGAGGCAAGAGTATTGGTGTCTGATCTGTAGTGTTTCTGTGTGAATTCCAGAAACTGTAACCATGTGAAATCACGGTATTTTCTGGGCTGATCCAAAAGCTGTTGTGGAGGGCAAATGAGCTTGTTGTAGCCAGGGTTCAGGAAAAATGTCAGAGATCGTCGGGCCATATGTGGATTCACCACCGCCCTGTGAAGGCAACTTTTGTACTTTCCATTTGATAAAGCCTGCAACAAAAAAACAAAAAACATCCATGTAAACACACTGTTCCTTCCGTAAAACTCTTTGTATTCGTCGTTGTGAAGATGATTATACCATGAAGGTGTCCCCTATGTTGCAAACGAAAGCATTTGGGTTGGGTCGCACGGACAGCCATGTATTGTGTACAAACACTTCCAGTCCCCCAACTTGGTCCTGATGGAGAATTGTTAAGGATGTGGGGTCGCAGTGAGGCCCTGTTCCAAATGTTCTTGAGGGTTGCCGACAAGGAGGGTAATAGTTCAGCCTCAGGATCGAGCTACTCTCTTCGAAAAACTTTCTAAAATAGGTGCGTTCCATTCCCAGGCTTGCACCCAGCAGCTCTAGGATGTTTAGTGACAGAGACTCCATTGCTTCTGCGTAATTCTGGTAGACTACCCTGTTGAACAAAACCATTCACAAAGCTTAATCATACTGTGAAAGCATTGAAAGTATAAACAAGAAACACTTTTTGGCTGACCATGCACTGATAATAGAATGAGTGCTGGGTAATGTCAATCAGATATAAAAGCTGTAATTTTCCATCGTTTTCCTTCAAAAGTGGTCAGATGAGCTACGACTGAGGCCAGATGATCATATGGGTAGCATGCAAACGAGTAAAATAAACTAATTAAAGACAAAATTCACATGTTTGATTGAATATCTGGATTAGATTATGTAAGTTTTTTTTCTTTCAACGTTTCGATCACATCTTATGATTAATCATCAAGATGAACAAACAAGAAAAGAGCAAGCCTTTTTTCTTTGTCAATGTTTCCTATCATACTTTAGGATCCATCATCAAGATGAACAAACAAGAAACAAGTAAGGCAATTTTATTTTTTTTCATCTGTGTTTCCAGTCACACTCTATAATCCATCATCAAACTGAACAAACAAACAAAAAATAAGAGCAAATATTTTTTCTTCATCAATGTTACTGATCACATTCTATGATTCATTATCAAAATGAACAAAAAAGAAAAAAATAAGAGTAAGTCTTTTTTCAGTCGTCAATATTTTCGATCATACTCTATGATCCATCATTAGAATGAAGAAACAAGAAAAACATAAAATGAACTCAACATTTTTATCAACCTGCTACAAGTATAAAATTGTCTCATAATCAAGCTGGCTTAGCTTCTTACATTACGAGAGTGTTTTTTTTTTTTTGTTTTTTTAATAAATTGTGTTAGTCTTAGTTTATATCAAAATTTCAAATCTCAGAAGGAAAAATTGTTTGTTATAACAATTCCTCCAGATGATCACCCGGGTGGCATCCAGATATGAAGATATCTCGAAGAACTAAGATTGAACCACCATGAGCAGCGTCGGTAGGGAGTAGTAAAACAAGTTTTCAAACACAACTGTTCAAGATTATTCATCAACAGTACAAAAACAATCCAGCTCGCCTAGGTAGCTTGTTACTTGATGAATAAAACCCTTTAGAGAAGATTGTGTAAATTTAGCTGGTATGAACATTTCGGGTATAGCAATATGGCATTAGATGGGTTGCAAGTATTCATAATAAGTTGTATACAAAACAAGCAATGCTGCGTTCTTACCCTGTTTCTGAGAAGTGGTAGCCCATGATCATCTCAAGGTAATCCTTAACACCTGAAGGTGCACTGTACTCAAGGGACAGAGTCTCTTTCCATGGAAGCTTAGAAGCAAACCTTCCAGTAAAGCTACTGGAAAAGCCAAAGCTTTCGCCCACCTTACGCTGGGCTCTCTGCTTCTCCTGCAGACTGAGACCAAAGAACAACTGCATATGTTGGTGTGTAGCCTTTACAAGCTCAGGGGGAACGCCATGGTTTATAACTTGGAAGAATCCATGCTCAGTGCACGCCTCTCTCACTGTATCCAACACTGCCCCCACATCTCCTGCCATGAATGCTGATAAATCTATGGTGGGAATATCCAGCCACTCATCTTTACAGAGGGCTGAAACAGAGAGAAAAGTGTTGGGGTCCTCAGGCCATTGATATTCAGCAGGTATGCTATCCTGCTGCTGCAGAACACTGGCATCGAACACAGGCAGAGTTTTGCAGCCTCCCATTCCTGTGCCAGGAATTGTGAATGCTGAACTGGGATTCAATGCCTGAGAAGACATGAGGAGATCTCAATATGATTATAAAAAGATCAAAACTTTATTCAAAAATCTACCTGCTCTGCATTGTGGGTGATTTTTCTTGATTAAACTAATGAACATTTACAACATGCCTCAAAAAACTACAGTTCTGGAAATGGAACACCAAGATCCACTAGGCAAATAGCACAAAACCATCAATTGGTTCAACTGGTTGTGCCATAATTTGATGAAATTTGTAATAGAAATGTTCTGCATTGAAGGAACAGATGGGATAGGCGAAACAAACAATAAGACATGGAGGACTGGCCACCTAAGCACTAACTAATTTGAGATTCCGTCCATTCTATGAAGATCACGATAATAGAAAAACTCAAAGGGCGGTTCAATCGAGGTGGCTTCTGATATTTGGCGAAGATAAGGCAGACAAGATTAGATGTTGTGCTCTTAACATCAACTTTTATTCTGTTTTTTTGCTTGTGGATGATAATAACCCTCATGTATATTTGATTTATTCATTGCTCCCACTTCTGTTTTTTTTTTTTCTGTCTCCCCAGACATCCATCATCAGAAACAACACTTTCGCAGTGGCATGCACAAAGTTTAAGTGGGAGAGTGGGCTTCCCATAACCAAGGCTGCTTTTAACGTTTGTTATAGATTAACTTGCCAGTCATAATCTGAAAATGATAAGAGTGGTGATCATCAATATCATCATTAGAATTCAGATTTGACGTCTTAAATGGCCTCTTTTTTAATCTGTGGGTTTACAGAGTTCTACACACAATCATATTTACTAACATCCACGAGCCAGGTATTGTAAAATAAATGCATGCTTGTACCGTTAAATATATAAGTCAAACCATGAAACCTTTTTTCAGCTTCACCAACTCATGGTTTTAATAACCACAAGTTTTAAGTCATTATGCCAATATATTTTAAAAAAAGTCAAAGATTTTTTTAATATATATTTATAAAGGTATTTTGTACTTTTTTGTTTTGTTTTTGTTTTAAGTTCATTTTCATTGGATTATTCTCTATATAATAATTAGTGTACAAGTGGTCTGGAATCATGTAAACACTAACACATAATTTAGGCTTAACTTGATTTTGTTGTACTAAAAGTTGACATAATTTGATCCTAACTTGATTTTATGTTTTGTAGTTTACCCTTCACTTAGACTAAAATTTGTAATTCGGGAAGTGACCATGATTTTATAAAAATAAACCCAAAACTTTCAAATTCAAATTTGAGATTTGGGTCTAAATGAACCCCCTTCTAAGTGATCAAACTATATGTCAACATGAAACATGTAATATATCATTTGTATCTTGTGGAATTGTATTTAAGGATTCGCCCTAATTCATTTACACATAATCGATTAGCTCATATTCCTATTTGCATAATCATTCAAACAACATCTATATTGCATCATCTACTTACATTAGCATCCAAGACATACAACATGACTACCTATTATCTTCAATCTTTGTTCCAAGCCATTAAATTGGTCCATCCAAGACTTTGACCAAGAGAAACATTTCTTATCTAGAAAACTCCTAAATAGTATGACACTACCCAATTAGAAACATACTATAAAATTTGAAGCAAGCAAATTCCTAATGAAAATTTTAATTCCTAAATAGTATGATACAACCCAATTAAAAACATAATATAAAATTGAGACAAGCAAATTCCTAATGAAATTTTTAACTCCTAAATAGTATGACACCACCCAATTAGAAAAATACTATAAAAATTGAGGCAAGCAAATTCCTAATGAAATTTTTACTTGAATTATTTCCACACTCACAATTTGACTTGAGTGCAAGGTCCAAATCTACAATTACAAATCTAGTATGATTCACTTTTACACTTGCAAATATTATCCTCATAAAATTTCTAAAGTAATTTAATTTAATTTTTTCCATTTTATTTCCAAAACATATATAAATAGATGACTTTCAATTACAATTCGAAAAATATAATTAAAATACTATTCAACTATTTAAATAAACTACCTAAATAAAATTCTTGTATTCCTTTTATTTTTAAAATTTAAGTTCTATCATATAATTTATCACAAATGCAAATTTAATTATATTATATATTACATTCATTAAACTTAATTAATAATTAATTTTTTATTTAAATAATATCTTAAAATATCCAAAAATATCCTATCATTTACCATGTGTCCCAAGACTACTGAATAACAAATGGGAGTGTTCTATCTTCTTCAAAATTGTTTCTCTTGGATTTGGCAAGGTGGTTTTGTTTATTTATAGAAATGAAATAT